>OZ005742.1:125241328-125408828 GCA_963930735.1 Dioctria linearis | reverse complement strand
TCCATATATTTTACCTGCAATATTTCTTTATAACCACAAACTTTGACACTGCTCAAACCCCTATTTATTCCTTGGTGCTTATCCATGAGTCCCCCGTGATCAGATGTAACTTCAGTTAAACTTAATTTTATACTGATATATTCGGGTAATTACCTCTGCCTTATATAGTACTTTGTTTGTAGGCTAATATTGGTAAGATTTTTGCGAAAGCAAATTGTTTCAAATTTGCTTGTGTCGTTAAGCCTCATTTATCATGACCTGCTAATTTTGATAAGATTTTCTTTTTGCATTTTGTATGTATTATATATTTTACGGATTCACAGCTGTTGCGCAATTCCCGCCAGCAGGAAAGTGAAGTGATCAACCTCAAAAGCAAAAAAGAATGTATTTTTAGAAGCAGCAGCAGCACATAGTGCGACGGCAAGTTGTGTGAAAAAATTGATGTGATTCACACATGTGTAAAACACACTCTTATTGGCTGAATGTCTGCCACAACGTACACCTGACCCAAAACCCTCGAGAATACTTCCCAAGCCATGAAACAGAAATCTACATGTGTGCGTTTGGAGTCCGTTTTCTAAAATGTTCTATATTGATACTTATGGAAAAGTTCCAAACATTGGCTTTACATATTTCATAGAACCTCAACTACTATACATACAGGAAAAATAGTCTTCTAGTAATTTAAAGCTTGGTTCCTTACCTTCCCAAAGGCTGCATTTCCGATATAACTTACTTAACAAAATAATAAAATAGTTTTGATTACAAAGTAACCTTACCATTCTACGCTCAATACCTCTCAGCTGAGTAATAATTGCATGAGTGTATGTGCAGCCGGAGTCCGAATCTGTAGGCAGCTACATTCGATATCATCTGCCCACGGCATGCCATGACGGCACAGCGACATTACAATGATTACTCAGCTGAGGATTTTTGTTTGAGGAATCGTTGTCATTTGGTAAGATAATTTTTTTTAAATAATTTTGTTAGGAAAGGTATGAACATTTTATTACGGTTCGGAAGATAAGAAAGGAAGCTTAAGATTAACAGAACGCCATTTTTCTGTATGAATAGTAGTTTAGGGCGGAGGAGCTATTCAAATCAAACTTTTGTCACTTTTACATAAGACCACTGCAAATATTTTAGAATGTAAGGACTACGTTGGGCCTCGCATGTGGGAGTCTGTTTCATGGTTTGTGAAGTATTCTCGAGGGTTTTGCCTGACCTCACCCATTTCTGACCGCGACCACGCCCCCAACAACACCAACACATAACCCCGATTGGCCAAAACCCACGGCGGTTTGAGAAAAGATAAAAGTCTGAAAACTGTCATATTCAAGTATGTATTTCATTCAGAGTGCGGCAGGGCTCGCGCTGTTTTTTTTTTATAATACTTAGCGTCTAGCCACAACCGCGGCTGTTGATATTATTATGATAAACTACATTTCATCAATCTTCTAATCAGATCAGATCAGTTTATTGCTGCATTTTTTATATATAGTTTCTTTATAGCAACTAATCATAAGTTCTTTTATCATGGTGATTAATTCATTTTCATTTGAAATAAATGAAGGTTTTTTCCAATTTTCCATACAATTCCCTCTATTATACAAGTTGATTATCTGCACAAATAATTTTTCTCCAATAAATATCATCCACAAAATTCGTTAAGGTTTACTTTTACTGAATAAACTAAGTGAGTGTACTGTTCATAGAATGTAGCATATGCGAAAAGCCAGGACGCACACCGTATACGAATCACCAAGAGCGCCTATCGCAATTGCCACTATTGAGAATAGAGAAAAGCAGAAAAGATGGCTGTCTCGAAACCAATCGATGACTTCGGGAGCGCTAAATCTCGAAAGAATACCTTCGAAAAGTGCCGCGCAGTTGTATGCTATGTATGTAGTAAGCTATGTTACTATTTAAAATTAACTTAATGTTTTTTTACCGCAGCCATTGCCATTTTTACTACAGGCCATGGATGTATGAGAAACGTGTCCTTTGAAAGCTGTTAGCATTGCACATTATGGAAAAACAAACACGTTTCATGTTTAAAAATTTATATAAAAAAACAACGCTTCTGGTGACGATAATTCTAACGCCTATTTATAGGTCAAAATGCTTATATTTTTAGGAAAACAAAATTAATTGTGAGTCTTTCAACAAAATTACGAAGAGTTTCTGCATTTTATTAAACTATACCCAATTTGCTATGAAAAGAGAGTAAAGCTTTCGCTTAAGACAAACGTTCTTTTTTAAGCTTGAAATATCTTTCTCCTGCAAATCATGAATATGAAAAAATATGAAAAATTCAAATGCATAATAATTAAACTTATTACTTTAAATATGAAATTTCTTTCAATTGCATGATATTTGTTTGTTGGACTTCATAAAACAATCATTTTCACTTTTTTGACCTGCAATTTGTCATTCTCTAATTTTGAAAAGTTGTTTAGAAGCGAAAAGAGAAAGAAATAAAATATATTAGAAAAACTTTTAAAATAAATAACTATCATACATACATCGTACTAAAAAGCAAAAATATTTCTTTCTTTCCGTGTTATATACACAAGAATAGTTTTGTTGCAAAATATGAAATACTAGTACTCAGATTAAATCTTAAAAGTTTTGGCATCCATATCTACAATCACAATCGTCAAACTGCAACTCATGGCCAATCTTTTAAGATTTAATCTGAGTTCTAGCATTTCATATTTTGCAATAAAACTATTCTTGTGTATATCATAGAGAAAGAAAATATTTTTTTTCTTTTTAGTACAATTTATGTATGAAAGTTAATTATTTGAAAAGTTTTTTTAATATATTTTATTTTCTACTTTCTATACACTCTCTCCACTCTACACTCTCGACTCTCGAATCACGATTTAACTTAACAACTTTTTTTTTAACTTTTTTACCATTTTCTAACTTTTTTAACCTTTTTTTTTTAACTTTTTTAACTCGACTCTCTCTCGACTCTCGACGGAAAAGCAATAAACTCAGCTCAGATACAAAGTTTTTTAATCAGGCGTCTGTGAGTTGATAAAATTTATTTATAAAAACCTTTCGTGTAATTCGAGGAGTAGGTACTATGTTTTATTTTTCAAAATTAGGGAATATCAAATGGATGGTCAAAAACTTAAAATTAATGTATTTATTAACTCTAACAATCAAATGAATTGTAATTGAAATGAATTAAATTATTAAATTAAATTCATAAGTATAATTCTTATGGATTTGAATTTATCATTCATTAGAAAATCATTGTCATGATTTGCAGGGAAAGATACTTCAAGCTTAAAAAAGAACTTTCGTACTCTAATTTTACAGCGAGCTGGGTAGAGTTTAATAAAATGCAGATAATCTTCTTAATTTTGTTGAAATACTCAGAATTGCTTTCTTTTTCCTGAAACGACACGTTTCTTATGCATATGCAAGTGAAGAAAAGTATTAGTGCCACGACCTGTCGTGAAGAAGGCAATGTACAGGCTCTATATTGTTCTCTGTATAAACTGTGGCTTGATATTAAAACAGAATTTCAGTTTCAGTTTTAATTCATTTAAAATAAAACCCACCCAGATTTCAGGTGTCTGCTGCCGACTAGTTATCTTTTCGTCCAGCGCTCGGCGGTCCACGTTCGTTTTCATAGGCAAGGGGCTTCCATTTTTTTCCCATTGTGGCTCACAAAGGCTAGTTATCATTGGCGTAACTAGGTAGGGGCGCTGTGGGTCTACCCCACCCCAGAATGCGTGCTGCATTTATAAGGAAGAAATATGTAGTACGCAATTAAAAAATTCAATAATATTCTTCCCATCTTATAGGCTGAAACAAAAATAAAAAAGATCATTTCCAAAATAAGGACATTGTAATAAATTTGGAACGACTGAAAACCGAAATTAATAAACAATGAAAACGAAATAAATAAAAACAGAGTAACAGCGCAACAGGTGATAAATAAGTTTGCAGAAAAAAAACGTAAGCTTAATCTTATATAGACGTTAATTATAAGTATCTCTTTATTAATGATTAATAAAAACGTAAATAATTGTGCTAAAATGTAACTATATTTTTTGAAACGCATGCGGATGGTATAAATCAGACCTGTAAGGTAATTAAGCACTAGAGCACTAAGCCTAAGTTCAGGTACTGGTATACTGAAAAAAGTCCAGGTACTGATACTGGTACTTATAAGTCCCATATATAAGCTAAAGTACACTATAAGTACCAAAATACGCAGTTTTTATAAATACCGACATAACACAAATTACTTCAGCTCTTGTAAATTATTATAATGAACTTAAAAGAGGATATGTGGTACTAATAAGTACCACTATCAGGACTTGTACTAAATTTTTAAGTACCAGTATCGGGACGTGTACTTGACAATTTTTAAGTACCAGTACCGCGACTTGTACTTAAAATATTTTATGTCCAAGTTTTGGTACTGGTACTTGCACTTGGAATAAATATTGCGCATTAGGCAGGACGACATATCATATCATTTTCGTATATAAAACTTGAGGATTCTGACTTATTTTCTGTAATATGTGAGAGAAGGGAAGGAGGTAAAATTGAACACAAAGGTCTCTGTCAATTAAACGACACCACTTTCGTGCAAATTTTAAATTATTTTTCAAATATATACTACATTCTTTGATTTATAAATTTAAATCGAGACAGATATTTGGAGTGGACTGTACGGCATATATGGATTTATTGGAAAAGAAAAGAATGCACTTTCACCCAATTTGCCAATTGCACTATGTATGACAAAACTGAAATTAATAAAAAAGGAAAAGGAATCAAGTCTTATTTCGTAAATACTCGTCGCCATTGGCCTCGATTTTATTGCTTATCACCGAATATTGACTGACTAGCTATCCAAAAGTTGATTGAAAGCTGATGACTTATACTAATTAATAGGGGATGTACAATGCTTTTCTATCTCCCGGCCCGGTGCTCAATAACATTCAACAAGCATTATAATAAAAAATGGGAAACAATTGAAAACTGTTTGTTGTTCCTGTGGCCTCTAACATTCGAACCACGACAAAGACTGCGCTATTTCAATAGCTTTTCTTATTAATATCGCCCCGAATGCACACTGGATTAAAAGTAATGATCTAGCCTTTTTGTTTCTTACGGTTAAGGTTTCACGTAGGAGAACTGCATATTAAAAATATAGTGACACGATGTTTGCGACTTGTAAAGTGCGAATTATTTTAGAAGTTTTTGTGTTCAGAATTACTTTAGCCGAAATTATATTTTAGAATTTAGATTATATTTTTTTCGGGTTCAGTAACTTATAAACTCTCAGACATTTTATTAATTTTTTAATTTATGCAATTTCGCAGCCTCTAGGTATTATTAGCAATGTAGGACCTAGCCCCACAACACAAAAATCGTATTTCCTCCACAGCACATGCATCAAAATACAAAGGTCAAACAACTCTACAAGTCTAAAAACCCCCTAAGAGAATTTCTGGACCAAGTACACATACATTTGGTCCAGAACGCGCCTAGTTTACCTACATATGTGTTGATGGTACAATTCATAATTACATAAATTATAATATTCCGATATACCTACTTGCATATATAGCATTTCGATAAACTTACCTGCATGCATAATATGCAAGACGATTTAAAGTATGCCAAACACAACCCTGGCAGCCAACGCTCATGAGTTTACCAAATTTTAGCACCGGTGCTCATGAGTTTACCAAATTTTAGCACCGGTGCGGGCGGGGGCTCTCATGTTAACTAAAACCACTTTTTAGTCCACTATAACAATGTGAATATACATTATGTTGTTGTACGACAAGTAACTCTTTTACTGTGCTTCTCGATGAGTTACTCCCCAACTCATCTATCAGCTCATCAATAAATTGGTATGGATACCGATCTGTAGGTGCTAGAACAAAACTAAGCATTACATTCATCCAACCAAACATCGTAAGCTTATCAGTGCGCTCGTGATGATTGGGCTACTAGGGAACGCATAAGTGGCCCATACACGGTCGCGCATGTTGAATAACTCGAGTAGGACAACGATGCTGTCACGCAGATTTGACCGTGTGTGTGGCTGTGTCGGTTGGACGAAAACCAAAATAGTTTGCGTTTTAAGGGTGGGGCTACGTTTTTAACAACATTTTGTATCATTTAAGGAAGGACGATGTTTATCTCGCATTCGTCATTTTTGAATCTTGCGTGAACTCTATTTTAGAAAAGATAACAGATAATAGTTCTGGCAGGTCCTGATATGTGTTCCTATCCTAATGTTGGACAGCATGTTTCGCACACCAAATTGGACAACATGTTCGCCGTATATTGGCCACTTTACACAATAATTACAATAATTCCACTTATATTTGTTCAATAATACTGTACGAAAACGGTAAACAACTGACGTACATGAAAATCATACGACACAGTAAATTAGGCTGTACTGTACACTGCAGTGACCTACTCTTACTCAATACACAAAATGAATAGATATAAAGAGAGAGTTTGTGAGGCTACTTAAGTGAAACAAAACATTTGGGACTTCACGTTATAACTTTAATTTTCGGTACATAGTTGATTGCAGACTGACTGGACTAGAATAAATTAACTTGATAGAGAACTCAAACTGATAACAAAACCTGATACGAAGTAAAACGGAATTTAAAATTCTATTGCATGTTAACTAGTATTACCTTGTATGTGTAATCATTGTGGAAATATATGGGTATTGCTTATGTATAATGCTAAAAACAAATATTAGTGTAATGTACATTAATACATTATAATCTATAGTAAAGTTTGATTCTCGAACATACTCCCCCAGTTAAGAGCATATTAACTAGTATTAAGAGGAAGATTCGCCAATTTTACTGTAGTAACTCGAACAATCCTAGATGGGTAGTATTAAGACGCCAATAGCAACTTGGAAGGTGGCAGATTGTCATCCTTGATGATGACCAAAACACCTACTGAAATATTAAGTTCTGCTCTCTGCCATTTTGGTTGAAGGGCTGAGAGATATTCGACGTGCCACCTCTTCCAAAAAAGCTGGTGCATGTATTGAAGTAGCGGCCTCCTGCATAAAGAGATGAATAACACTGATTAGTGGGAATTTCTGGAAGTGTCGTAAGCTTTTGCCCAAACAGGAAATGTGCTGGTGTTAGCATGTGAGATTCGTGCTACCAATGACCTTGCAAAGGATACTCTTTACTGAGCGAACTCCAGCCTCCCAAATACCTCCAAATAGCTAAGCTTAAGACGAATTAAAGTGCTATTCTATTCTGTTAGAGAAAAGACAGTTAGAAATTTTCGAATGTTTATAAATTGGTACCATTATCTGTTGTAACGTCAGGTCGAATATTGTTGCGAGTAGTCAGGAGAATACCCAAGGTAAAATCGAAATCCCTGCACTGCACTGTATGTTTTACTCGAATCCAAATGCTTTTATTCTCTTCCTCCTAAGCTAGTAACTCTAATATTGCCCTACTTTAATTCAATGACTTATTCACTACACAGCTATATTACAGCTTAATTAATTCACACTGATTGTGTGCTTGTAAAGGTGTGCTTGTATACCTTTTATGTGGAGGGTACAGAGAGGTGTACGTCGGACCACGAACGAAGCGACAATACGTCGTAGCGTTATACTAGAGGAGACTGTGCAACGTCGGACCACGCAAGAAGGGAGAATACGTCATAGCGTTAGCACGAGGAGAAGTAGTGTAACGTCGGACTACGCACGAACCGAGAATACGTCGTGGCGCTAGAGAAATTTGTGTAACGTCGGACCACGCTCGAACGAAAAAACGTCGTAGCGTTAGCAGGAGGGGAATGTGTATAATGTCGGACCACGCACGAAACGAGAATACGGCTTTGCGCCAGCACACCGACGATTTGTCTTGTCGAGCTGCTGGGAGGCAACTTACAAATTTCCAACTGGCGACTGCTTATTTATAGGCCAGCGAAGTGTAGCTCCCTCAACGCTGGTACTGGAGCTGGTAGCTGGGTTCACTTCGGACTTGTTTGAGACTGCGGTACTGGTATTTGCTTTGGATTTCTGGTACTAGCTCGGTACTGGTAAGTGCTCTGTACTGCAGTTGAACATCGACTGATTTCTCTGTTCTGATGACCTGCTATGTATGTGGTCGCGGACACTAATCGCTGTCGACTAGTCTGCTCCTCCATTTGTTATTTCGTCATTCCAATGTGAGTGACTACGTATCGCTTGGATGATTTATTCTGTGTGGATAAATCATTTGAATGACTGTGGTTATACAATATGTATGGCTGTAGAACGGTCTGTACACGAGACTGCACACTTTGCTCGGAATAAATGTAGGCACTTATGAGTGCGAATACTGAGGAGCTTACCCTGTGTATGCCATGCATGTAACTTCGTTACACTATATATATTATATGCCAATTCTAAATGAATTTCGCGCGTACTGAGGCAGCATGATATACACTTTGGTGGTGCGTGCACCTCTTCCTCGGCAAGTCAGAATGTAAAGGGGCCGGCATAATCTATACCTGTATTGGCAAAAGCTCTGTATGCGCCGACTCTGTGCGCTGGGATATTCGCCATTAGCCGTTTGGTTATATTAGCGCGGTGTCTAACACATTTTATACAGCAGTTGATGTGCGTTTTTATCAATGACCTGCATGATAGTATCCAGAACCTACGGCGAATTATACCCAATAGGGGAGAATTTCAGGCATGAAGATATCTTTTGTGTAGATGCCAAATGAGATAATTCACAAAGATATGGCTTTTGGTAGGATCACTGCATGTTTTACCTCATATACTTGATTGCTGTACTCCAAACGCCCGCCAACACGAAGTATCCGGGCTGAATCCATGAACGGGGTTAATGTAAAAATGCGGCTAGATGACTGTATTGCAGAATTTTGTCTTAGTAAGCAGATTTCCTTACTAAATGCTTGTGCCTGGCACCTTTGTATGCAGAAAGAAAGTACCTTATCTTGAGAGCCATGAAGTTATTTTTTCTAGTGGGTCTTTACAATTCCTGGCGAATTGGAAATATCAGCTTAGAATGCGTAAAATCCTTAAGAGTTGATAAATATCTACTGAAAAATAACGTTAAGAGAGCCTTATCCATATGTGTATGAAGATTAGAAATGAAATGCTCTCTACGTTCTTCACTAACAACATTTTCATTCTAGGCTGGATTGTAAGACTTACATTTTATCTTCCAATTATCCTTTAACCAATTTGGGCCTTGCCACCACAATGTTGACTTGATGAGTTGGCTCGATAACAAGTCGCGGGATGCGAGATCAGCTGGGTTATTTGATGGTGTAACATGTTACCATTGCTGTCGAGGAATGACTGATAGTATGGAAGACGTCCGGTTGCCAACGAAGCACTTCCACTTTCGTGGGTAGTCTGACAGCTACGCTAAAACCACCGTTGAATCAGCAATGTTGACTTCGATGTTTAATGTGCGTTTTTCAAAATCGAACAGACTCCCTAAGCTGTTGGTGCACATAGCTCAAGTCGTGGGATTGATAATTCTTGATGGGACATACCTAAGTTTTGGATGCAATAATATTCACTCCTATGATACTTCATCTTTAGATCTGCAATAGATGACGGCAGCTAAGCTACTTCTGACGCATCCGAAAATCCATGCAATTCCATGGAGCGCGATTTTACAGGAATCCATCTTGGAACCCTTAGCTCTTGTAGACACATGAGATCGTTGCGAAGTTTATGGAATTTCTTACTAAGTTCTTGGCACTGATCATCCCAGTCAAAATTCTTCAACCATAACTGTTGCAGGAGAGTGTTAAATATTATGTGTACTGGCGATATTAAGCCTAGTGGATCGAATAGCTTGCTAGACTCTGATAATATTGTTCTTTTTGTTCCAATGTCACATGTTGGGAGCGTTACAGAATACGTGAAGCAATCCAAGGCAGAAATTTATCTGAGGCCAGGTACCTTCAGTATCTCTTAGTTGTCATCAAACCTCAATGCATTTTCACTGCTTATTTTTGAGGATTTTGTGCTTAAAAGCCTTGCTGAATTTGATTTCCATTTCCGGAGTGAAAATCCTCTTTGATTAAGTAGCAAGGTAAGTTGATTATATAGTTCTACTGTTTCTTCGGTTGCTGCTCCTCCTAGCAGATCATCAACGGAGAGGTTGTTGAGTACTGCTCTTTCTGCCAGTGGATATTGGCCTTGGAAGTCAATTGAGAACTGTTTTAGTGTTCTAGTAGTGGCGCAGCTGAAGTGCCATAAGTAACTGTGGTTAACCACATATGTTGTATGTTTTCTACTGGACTTGATCTCCAAATGATTCTATCAACAAGAATTTGTCGATACATTTTCTCGATGTCGACTACAACGATTATAAATAATCTAACCGTGAGAATTATTGTAGTCAGGTCCCTTTTAAACTTTGGTCCAACCATTAGTTTTTGGTTTAATGATACACCATTGGAGGTTAGTGCTAAACCATTGAACACTACTCGAATTTTTGAAGTAGTATTCTCGGGTTTGAGGACATAATGGTGAGGTAGATATGCATGCTTGACATCTGTAAATCGTACTGTGGAGGGTATTGATTCCAAATGATGTAGATCGCCATACTCTTTAATGAATATTGCATATTCACTGAACAATTGTGAATCTTCGTTCCAGTGAGTAAAAGCAAGATATGGCTCTGTTAAATTACTGTCCCAATGGACAACTGGTGGTCGGACAACATTGCGCTTGCTGTCAGAATCAACATAATGTATGGACTCTAAGTGCTCCTCGCATAGCCTTTTTTCTTCAGTGACTGGTCTGATGTGATTTCGTATATCCTCTGTTTCCCAAAATTTGCGTAAAATTGTGTCTAGTGCAAGAAGATCAGCATATAATGAGACTATGTTCGAAGATTTATCTGAGAGTGTGATTGGGCCTGATATAATTTATCCAAAGATAGTGTTATGTATTGACGGTCTATCCTCCGTGATTGACTAAACTTAGGATCTGCCAAGTGATACCCTTGGATGAATGTCCAATCCTTAATCTCGAACGATCTTGACGGTTGAGGTGTACTAAGCTTGTTAAGAATGAATGCGTCTATAACAACATGTTGATTTCTTGAAATGCGTGAACTTAAGGACAATGTGATCTTTCCCTTTGTTGTTCCTGCTCTGGTTGAAGATAATCCTTGAACTAATACTTTTACTTATATTCTGTGAAGTCCCAAGTGTTGCACAAATTCTTCGGATGCAAATGATGCTTGCGAGCCGGAATCAAGAAGAATTCTAGACAGCTGGAATCTTCCAGAGGAATCTTGAACATGTGCCACGGCAGTTGGAAGAAGCACTAACTTAGTTCTTCTGTCCTTGAAAACTGTGTATGCACTAACGTCTTCTTATATGTCTATGCGATTTGCAGAAATGTGAAAGACTATGTGGGATTCAGACCACTAACAGATGGGGCTTAAATATGTTGTGCAATAGAGGAGGACCTTGGTCCCTTTCCAGCCTGATATAAGCTTGAATGGTGTGGCTGCCTGCAACTTCTTAGCAGAGTGCCCTGTACCAGGGCAATTGAAGCATAATGATTTCATTCCAACCAGCTTCCGTCATTCTGAAGTATTCATAGTATTTAGGACACTTCAGTGGTGTGAGATTGTTCGCAGATGATACATTTTGCAGTTATATCAATGTGTAGATTACGAATAGATTGTTGACTCGATCGTTTCCTGGAACTAGGCTCATATGTCTCAAGTGCATCGCATAGAGTCTCTAGAAATTCTAAGAAACGTAGGAAGTTCTAAGAAACGTAGGAAATTCTGTTTCAGTAGTTTCTTCAGCCCGTGCTTTCCGAGTATCTTGATCAACTTTTCTTAATAATAAATATATGAGCTTCCGTGTTATTACCTTCTGTAATTCGGAGATGCTTAACGATTGATGACGATTCGCTTTTAAGAAGACTTTTAAGGTATTGTAGTTTATGAACATATGATAGGTTGGATCGGTTATCGATAAAGGATACGAAAGGATACTGCTCTAAATGGAGGAATATCTGTCTTCGGAAGCTTTATTTGACTGGAAGAGGACGATGATGCGAAACCGTCGAAAAATGCCTTCTGTAACTCAACTAGAGCATCGACTGTCGTGTTGAGCTCTTCTCTGGTTTTTTCGTAATTTTGAACTTCAGTTATTCTTTTCTTAAGTGCTTGCCGCAGTGAAACTTTGATTGCCATATATTTATCTTCAAATGAGCCGTACTCAGATTCAATATCTTGTAGAGCTAGCGAATCCTTTAAATTCTTTAGCCAATTCCTCGAGTATTTCCAAACAAGTTTCTAGATATTAGTTTTTTTCATGTATCTTATCAGCAAATGACTTTAATTTCGTTGAGGAACCCTTAACTCGTCGTATTAATCCGATTAATATGCTTAAATTGGGCGTCTTCACTCTCTTTTAATCTCTACGAATTCGTCACCTTAAAAAAATTACAATATATTGACATTTATCAAAAATCTTCCGCGTAATGCAATGACGAGCGCTAGCTACACATATATATTTGTTTAACTTCATTGTTTGTTAGAAATGACAGAAAAATTTATGTTGGCATCCAAGTATCATTAATTTTTAGTTGAAGTTTTGCTGATATGCTATGTACTAAAAAATTTTACTATAAACTGTTAATCGAATTACTTGAAGAGATCAGCTACAACAACTGCACAAAAGTTTGCAACATGCCTCCAAATGTCTGTCCTGGATTGATAGACGTAAGATTTGCGTTTCCAAATAGAGCTTGTTTTATGTAGCCAGTCCAGTTCTTTGTTCATTGTTCACGATACAATTCTTATTTGGTATTTACAATAATTTCAATATTACATTTATCCCGAACCGTGCGAATGAGGAACAATGTACCATCTTCTGTCTTTCCTCGGACTTGCAATCTGCCAAGGTTTAAGTGTGACGTACAACAGCACCTCCACCATTCTCCTTATGTCCCTAATCCTTTCCTTATTTCTCTCCAGGCATGCTGTGCTTTGCATAATATGTATAGTATCCCTTGAACTTGACTTTATAACAAAACAAAAAGTTAATACATACATTAATACAATTACTTTACTTTCTTTCAGAAGTGTGCCTACCTCAAATGCTGCTGTTTATATGTGGCCAACAAGTCTCAACTTACCGCACATAGCTAATAGAAGCTCTCATATGGTGCCTGATATACACACAAATGGGTCATTTACAAATATTAGTGTATCGTCGAATAAACTGAATAGCTGAATGAAACCTCAATATTCAATTATTGAATGTAAATTTACGAAGAGAAGGGAACGAGTGTCAATAAGTGGAAGCAATAAATGCAAATCAAAGACGTCCTTTTAAAAGTATCCGAAAACATCATTGATAAAATACGATAAATGGGTTTTTCCATGAGGATGATGAATATGTTCATATATTTTTTAACAGTTACAGATAATAACCAATATTTTTCATCAGTACATATTTCGTAGATACGTTTGAGTCACAATCCTATTTCCTACATAAAACCCCTATTAAAAACGTAAAAAATCTTATTCTTTAAAACCCAGTTGCGAAGATCGAATGGTTTCAACGATGCATACATATTTTAGAGCCTTGGAAGAAAGCTTTATCTTCGAATGTAAGTGCAATAACTAATAAAGAATAATAAGGTGCGTAATTTACATTCACAAATAAGTGAAATAATAGCAATTTGGAACCAACAAATAATTTTAAGAAATTCATTTTATAATAAGAAGTTCGTATACATTTCGTGAGAAAAAGCTTTAAAATTTAGTGTGCCTCCATTTTCTAATTAATATAGAGTTAAAGTTTTATTAGTGTAATAGGGCATACATATTAAAATATTCTAATTAGACACAGATCTTGATTATAATAAAAGAAATCTGAAATTTTACTGCTCGATGCGAATATATTAAGTAAGATCAACATTGTTATGTATTGTTGTTAAACAATTCGTTGTTAGGCATACTATACATATGTACATAATTTTTCTTATTTTATTAGGACACTAAGAAATATTAAGAAGCTAAAATAACTAATAATCCCGAATAGCAGCCGTGAATAAACGCATTTCTTATACTGTCATTAAAACTATAGAATTAAACTTCCAAAAATAATACTAGCCCATGGGCTAAGTAGTTTGTCATTCAATTGTTCTCAGTAGCACTGATCTCTAAACTTTTTATAAAATGGAATAAGTTTTCTTTGTTACTATGAAATAGCGAATTGGTTTGGTACACTTAAGTGAAAAATATAAAAGATATATAATTCGCCATGGTGTATTGTTTGGATTTGTGAAATTTAAGTATGAAAATAAATAAATATTGAAATATTTAGAAATTTTATATTCCATTATGATTATTTCCGAAAAATGAAAAAGTCAGCAACCTCAGGCAAATCGGAAAGACAAAATAATGAATTGAACTCCAGCTAAGCAGAGGTGATTTCGACTTTACATTTAAAAGTAACTTTATGCGATTATTTAAATTACTTTTTTTTACTTTTCTTTTTGCACGGCTGATTACAGCAAGAAATTTATAAAAAGAAAATAGTTATCAATTTTCATCAAGGTTTATTAAAATTGTCCTGAATAAGGCGCAGGTACCACTGGCTTGCGCACATTAGGAGAACTTTTCCGATTAGCTCTATAGAAATAAATATGTACTCAGTTCGTGTTAAAATTGTGATTCTACGAGCCAAATAAATTGATCATAACTACTCACTGGGATGAAAAACCAGCGCTTCTGAAAAATGCACAATTTAAGCGCTTCCCTAGCCATCATTTGATAGCTTTTTAGGAGAATTTTCAATGATATGTCCAGAAAAATATGCACAGACGCAAGTAACTCAAGAGCTTCTATAACCATCACTTGAAAACAAGATAAAAGATTATTTGATGAGCTCCAGCAAAAGTTGAGCTAGGGGTGTGTTTATTTACAACAAACATGGAAAATTACCATGACTCAAAATTCGCTAACGTACAAAATTATCTGCAAAAATAAGATTCGTGTTGCATGTATCTAGCTAACACATTTAATTTCTCACGAGGAATTTCCTCAAGAATGCGAATTCAAGAGTGTTCACGTTACACCCAGACGTAACTGGACACTTTTGTTTTTCTCGATTTTGGCTCATGAGAAATTTTACGTAAGAAATTTTATGTTCACTTTTTTGATGAAGTAGCATTTTATAATTCATATCTAGCTTTAGGAAATAATATTTGAAAATGTGATTTTGTGAATGAATTATTATTGTTGTTCAATACGGTGAAGAGTAAAGTATATTTTCATTTCATTTTTGTGTGGCATCGTTTTGTTAAGCAACAGCTGAAACGTGTAGCAGTACAAGGAACTGTACTACACGACATATAAGCCAAGGTTTTTGTGAACTTTGACTTTGGAAGGTCTGCAAAAGGGCACTTTGGTGCAATATACCTAAATCTAGGGTATAGCGGTACATAGAACCGTTTATACCATCGTCGTACCAGCCAAGGTTGATCTACCTTGACTGATTCGTCCATCAGAACAAAAGAGTTCTGATCAGTTTTGGTGACCCCGACGTGATTTGCGAAGTTTTTTACTATTACCCGATTTGTTATCATCATCTCATAGAAAGGACGGTTCAAGCTTCATAAACGCCATCATGAGCTTAGATGAGCTTACAGCCCGTCAAAGGACAACGGGATCATAACTGTAAAATATTTTGCACAAGGACCTCATGGTTTCCGAAAGAGACGCAAATTGGCAATAGTATAATTAATGACAGATACCTACATACAGACTTAATCAAATAGTATAATTAATGACATACACATACAGACTTTTAATCTTATTTACGTCGGTGCCTCATATGCTATGGTTGCTAAGTGTTTTGTCTGCCGTTGTTGTATAGGAGTCAACTACATAAACGGATACAGCTACACGTAAAACTGCAGAGTATCTGAACACACGGCTAATCAATCTGAACCAGCTGTGGAAAAAATTCGAAAAGACATACAATGAGATCCGCATCAACTATGGATCCAATCTTGATCATGCATATTTTGCAAACGGCTACTATGAGGGCATAAGGGTTGGTTATGACAATCTCAACCAAGACATCTTATGCCGGCTACAAGAATTTTCATCTGAACAATTAATTCAAATTGATTCCGAGCAAGAAAGAATCCGACAAGTTAACAACCCAGGTGCGACCGTTAAACCTCAGTCTAGATCGAATGAAGCTTTTGATGGAGGCTCAAGAGCCAACATAGAACAACAATCAATGCTTGAGGATAATAATACCGGAGCCCCATCTAAATCAATCAAGGCAGACAACTCTGCAATTATTTGTCAGCAGACTTCGCTGATGCAAGGTTTACGGAACATGCTAAATCACATCAAACTACAGGCACAACCGCACTCCGCTCACTTTTATCAGGTAAAAATAAAGGCTATCGAGCATCACTGGGAGAACATTCAACACTTTCATAGCAAGATACTTGAAGATTTGGATGACTCATACCTATCAGATACCATGGGAGAATACTTCGAGTTGGAAGAGCTAACATATGAAAAATTGGTAAACTTATATGAAGGCTTAAGTCACAGCCAACGTAAGCCAGAGGCCAATACAAATTCATCAGCAGCAGAACTCGGTCCAAAACCCAGTATGAAGCTCCCAAAGGTAGAACTACCAAAATTTGATGGTGACTATCTCAAATGGCGGCAATTCTGCGATTTATTCTCGGAACTGATACACAACCAAACGCTGCCGTCATGCCAGAAAACGTGGTATCTGAAGAGCATTTTAATAGGTGAAGCTGAAAAATTGGTCCAACATTTAACCATAACTGAAGCAAACTACGCCACCGCATGGAAGCTCATAAATGATAGATATGAGAACCCCAGATTGCTCGTCACTGCGCTACTAAATAAAATACTTTCGCAACCAACGGCCACAACAGAGAGTGCATCTGCGATAAAAACAATTCACGACACTACTCAGGAATGCCTGCTCGCCTTGGGAAACTTAGGTATCAACATAGAGAACTGCGATCCGCTTTTACTCCACATTCTAATGAAAAAGTTGGATAGAGCAACACATATATTGTGGGAGCAATCTTTAAGTAAACCCAGGTCACTTCAATCATTAAAGGAGTTTCTTCAGTTCTTAGAAAACCGCTTCCAATCCTTAGAAGCAATGGGAAACACAAATAGAACAGATGGTAAAAGAGTACACACCCATAGGGCTCTAACTACATCGGTCAAGACAGGGTGCCCATCATGTAGCAGCAATCATCAACTATTCGCATGACCTAAGTTCCTTCAGTTATCGCCATCCAACAGAGTATCGCTTGTAAAGAGAATTAATGCGTGCCTTAACTGCTTGAGAAGTGGGCACATTATATCCAGTTGTCCATCAAGAGGATGTCTCAAATGCGGCAAGAAGCATAATACTCTTTTACATTTTGAGCCAACAAAAACGAAGGCTGTCGTATCAAGAACGAATCAAGTTCTAACAAGCGAAGTCCAACCGTCAACGAGTATCTCAACAACTTCATCACCAAACAGGGTAACGACCGAGCCATCAATATCACTTACTGCCAAGTCGACACAAACTACTAAGAATTATGTGTCATTAAGCACTGCTATTGTGAAACTAACCAACAAAACTGGTACGAGTATTGAATGCAGGGCCATCCTAGATTCTGGCTCTCAGCTAAATTTTGTAACGCAAAAATTAGTGAAGAAACTTGTACTTGATTTTCGTTTTATTCCACCTCGAGCTCCACATTTCGGCAGGCTCTGGGAGGCAGCAGTCAAATCAGCGAAACATGTCTTACAACGGACTCTAGCGTGAGACTCATTAACCTACGAAGAGCTTGAAATAGTTATTGTGGAAATAGAAGCAGTGCTTAATTCTCGACCAATCACACCCATGTCTTCTGATCCAAACGACTTGACAGCGCTAACACCGGGTCACTTCTTCATCGGAGAGCCATTGACTAGTACCATTGATCCAAAGGCTAAATCGTCAAATGCCAAACTCATCACTCTTTGGAAACGTGTTTCACACATCAAAAACGAATTTTGGAGGCGCTGGACCATGGAGAATTTAAGCCAATTGCAACACAGGTATAAATGGAAACAACGATGTCAAAATGTCCAACCTGGTACCATGGTCGTGGTAAAGGAATACAATATTCCTGCATTAAAATGGCCACTCGGACGTATTATTAACACGATTAGAGGAAATGATGGATTGGTTCGGGTAGCGGACATCCGCACTTCTAGTGGAATTATCCGACGTCCAATACACCACTATGGATAGAAGCGGAGTCCTCCGATTAGCCTGCAACTCAGAACGAGACCGAAGACAAGGAAATCACTACAACTATAACAAGTTCAAACATATCTCAACCTACTAGAGATGAGCCCACAACATCATACGAACCAACTCAGCCAAGAAGAGATGCCAATCCTAGAAAGAAACAACAGAGATCGGTGGGATCTGCTATTGTGACTTTACTTTTGACTTGTCTAATGCTACCATCAATTAATAATCAAACATCGTAGCTAATGAATGGAAACTCGTCATATTTTACGACATGACAGCTTATTGGAAGGAATTTGCTCTTCTTCAAAATTGCACCAGGGCTTTAGAGGAATTATACCAAAGAAACAATGAAAGAGAACAATGTTTGGGAATTATTGCACACATAAAACAGCTGCAATTAGAATTGGACACAAATAATATATTACTCTCAGAACCGACCAATTCGAACAGATCACAGAGAGGAGCTATAAACTTTATTGGAAATATCGCCAGTGCCTTATTTGGGGTGTTAGTTTCCGAGTATGCCGAAAAGATGGCACAAACAATAAATTATATTGGAAAAAATGAAAATCACTTGTTGGATCTGATAAAAAATCAGACGTCAATCATGGATGCCACCTTGAAAACAATGAAGAAGGAAGAACAATCTATTGATCATCAATTTCAGCAAATAGAAATACAGATTGCCCAAACAACTCAGCAACTACACGACATAAGGGAAGAGGCGTACCAAGAAAAATTTTCACAATCATTCATGTTGCTAACCTTGTCCGCAATTCTCACAGTGTCCAACTTCTTCAGAATTCAAAGCTCAATCGTAGACGTCATCATCGATACTCATCACGGAAAAGTCAGTCCGTTATTGATTTCACCAAGGCAGTTAAAACAAGAATTAATAAAAACCAAAACTAATCTACCTTCATCATTACGCCTACCAATACAACAGGACGAGGCACTTAAATATTACACATTGATATTATATTCAAGCTAACTCTTCCCTTATTATCGCTTGGAGAGTTCGAACTATTTAAGGTCACTCCAGTTCCAGTACAAACTAATGATACTTTTGTGACAATCCAACCATCCTTCCCGTTCTTAGTCATAAACCTACATCGGGATAAATAGTATCCCCTCATAGAACAGGAGTTGGAACTATGTCTCATCATTGACGAAGGTCAACATCTTTGTAAACAGAAACACCCCCTATATAGAAGGGGATCAAAGATCAGCGCCTGCGAAATAAACTTTTTTAACCACCTGCCGCAGTCACCATCCTGCCAGATAGTCAAGACAGGGAATGTACCTCATTGGATCCAAATGTATAGTCCAAATCAGTGGATATATGCGCTGAGTGAAAAAACCACTATCAATGTAGTATGTGACCAAAATTCTACTCAGTATGTCATTGAAGGAACAGGAATTTTGAAAATCCGAGATCGTTGCCTCATAAAGCAGCCGTTGGTCAGCCTACAGGGCTATAGTGTCTTTCTTACCAGAACAAGGTCATCGTATATACCAACAAGTAATCTCACCGAATTTATCATAGCCGCTAAAAAGAACGCTACTCTCGATAACATTGTTCAACATCAGTCAAACACCTCTGAAATTGATTCCATCAAAGGTGAATTATCACAGTTTAAAAAAATCTTTCACTAAACACACTATCAACTGATGTTCATCAATTTTCTGTGGGTTATGTATGTATACCACTGATAATTGTCATAATCTCTATTTTGATCTGGAAACATCGTCGCGAAATATGTGCAATAAGATCCAGGAAGATGGCACCTGTACCAACACCACGACAACGCACAACAATGGCGGACACATCATACAGCTTCAACGCATCCTTCGACGTTTGATCCTTGGAAACTGAGTTGAATCATTATTCAACGCCGGGGAGAATGTTTATTTACAACAAACATGGAAAATTACCATGACTCAAAATTCGCTAACGTACAAAATTATCTGCAAAAATAAAATTCGTGTTGCATGTATCTAGCTTACACATTTAATTTTTCACGAGAAATTTCCTCAAGAATGTGAATTCAAGAGTGTTCACGTTACACCCAGACGTAACTGGACACTTGTTTTTCTCGATTTTGGCTCATGAGAAATTTTACGCAATTTTTATGAAATTTCACTTTTTTGATGAAGTAGCATTTTATAATTCATATCTAGCTTTAGGAAATAATATTTGAAAATGTGATTTTGTGAATGAATTATGATTGTTGTTCAATACGGTGAAGAGTAAAGTATATTTTCATTTCATTTTTGTGTGGCATCGTTTTGTTAAGCAACAGCTGAAACGTGTAGGTTTTTGTGCACTTTGACTTTGGAAGTACTACAAAAGGACACTTTGGTGCAATATACCTAAATCTAGGATATAGCGGTACGCAGAACCGTTTATATCATCGTCGTACCAGCCAAGGTTGATGTACCTTGACTGATTCGTCCATCAGAACAAAAGAAGTCTGATCAGGGTATCTCATCGCACTTTTCACGAAACTGAACTGTGGATTGTACGGAAGTAAGGCATTTTTCATTTTCAATGTGAACTTCAGAGTGATTAGGAGTAATCTGCTGAAGTTCTTGTTATAAAGTGAGAATAAAATTGAGAATATTGAGTTATTTAATCAATTTAATAAAATTTAATACAAAAAATAATTATGAGCAAGCACAAACGCCTTATTACTGTTCTCTGGAGGCAGTCTTATGAGGTTAAGGAAGAAGCACTGCGATCATTATTCAAAAAGCTCGTTACATCTTTTAAAAATACCCCTTTAAAAAACTTCTTCGCCCATCATGCATGCCTCCTAGAGCGGCGGACATGTCTATGTTTAAGGAGTCCAACCTTCTTCATTACAGAAGGATAATGGATTATTAGGTGGTGTTTCGGTTTCAGTGATAATTGATATATTTCTAAATATTTCCGGTGATGTTCTTCTAATTTATTAATAATATCATCATCAATGGAATCCTAGAGCAAACTTTCAATCATGTCTAATAGAACTATAAATCAAGTCCAATTAAGGTTACCCCTCGGGAATTAAATCGCCTATTAATAAACCTTAACATTTTGAAAAATTTAAAGTTTCGGATGCTGATAATTTTAATTTTTGGTATTTTAAGGATTCTATGGTTACTTCTTGAGACTTATTTATATTGTCATAAAGACCATAGTTAAATAAACGAATTCGATTATTTAATAAAGCTAATGAAAAGAAAATGCTCCTTATTTACAAAAGCATCTATCATTAATGCCATTTCAAAGTTGCATATACCCTCGAAAATGAATCCAAATACATTCAGAAGAAACTCCTGTAACTTTTAAATTACATTTTTCTACATCAGAATTATAATTGAAGAAATTTCTCAAGTCCTGTGGCTCCCCAATTACTGTTTCCTTGGCAATACTTTTGTTACATTTGC
This sequence comes from Dioctria linearis, assembly GCA_963930735.1. NCBI lineage: Eukaryota > Metazoa > Arthropoda > Insecta > Diptera > Asilidae > Dioctria > Dioctria linearis. The sequence goes on along the minus strand of OZ005742.1, from coordinate 125,387,036 downwards.
AAGATCTACAGAAAAAGTTAGCTGAGAAACTTTCCGCAAACTCAAGCATTGATTTTAATCCTAAATTATCTCCCAGGCAAAGAATTAAAATTATGTAAACCTTTTTACCAAATTCTTCTATAGCATTAGATTCAAAATCCAATAATTCATTTATAATTGGTTGAAATGCAGAATTTCCAAATGACTTTCTGTCCAAGCTATTAAACAACATTATTAAAAAAAAATTCTCCCATTTTGATTTGCAGTTTGATTTAGACTTGGCAATAATATGTAAACGGCTCAAAGCTTTTGCAAAAGAACGCGAGATCCTAATGGATTATTTGTTTCAAACTCATCAAAATACATTGGTAGAACTATATCATTAACATATATCGAATTAACTGACTATTCTATTTCAAAATTCAGTTTGAATAATATTTGATGTAATATCAATTGTAGACTTTTCATTTACTAAAAAGTTTTTGTAACTCAAAATACCATCTAAGATTGTAGGAATTTCTAAAAATTTGTTAATTACATATTTTATAGATATAAATATGTATATTGTTCTGGGACATTACTGTTTTCAAAATTATTTCTGAGTTTAGTTTTTACTGGATCGCTTCTTTCTCCAATAATTCTATCATAAAAATTATTATATAAACCATTATTTTGAAGTAAAAGTTTTCATTAGTACTAAGATAAAATATTTTCAAAAGTATTTTTTAAAATATCGAATAACTGAGAAAATTCATTTATGTTTGCTTCAGTTTCATTTAAATCACTTAATGGTTTAATAACTAATGTGTTTAATTGAGTAGCATATTCACCTTTCAAGAACTTATCAAAGATATCTAATATATTTTGAATATATTTTCGTCAAATGTTTCTATTTTCATATAAATGTTTCATCATGCCTTTCCTAATGAGTTTTATATCAAGTTTATAGTTTTCGAGAATTTCTTCACATATATTACTGGAGTTAACTAAATTTTCTTGGTTTTTATAATTCGAACTTATTTTTTTTTTTTTTTAAATTTCCAAAAATTTTTTTCATATGTCGCTTAAAAGATTTGAATAAACTTAATTATCTTTCGTCTGGGCAACTTTTACATTTCCAGTTATCTTGAAAATGGTGAACAATTTTTAAATGAGCAATATAAATATCTAAGCTGTCAACATTAGTTTTGCAGACCAAGCAATCCAATCCATTACATAATCTCAGAAATAAATGCACTTACAGCTATAAAAATTCGCTCCCATTCAGTTTTAATTCCATATAAATATTGTTGAATGAATAACATGATTGCTTCACACGCCGTAGGATAACATGCGTGAAGAGCCATAAAAAATTTGAAACACGTAGCTATGGTAATTAATTAAAATGTATAGAGTACGTTGTCAATAACCACATATGAAGCAGTTGTATTGGATATATCCTTTCCGACTAATATATGAAGTGGCTGTAAAGTATCCTTGTATTTTTTTAAGTTTTTCCCGAAACGCTGATATCTTTAAATTCAGCATTATTGAAACCTTTTAAAAAAATTTAATTAGAAATTTATTAAATGTGAATGTTGCAGCTAATACATCCACAGGTGTCCACCTGAAAAATATAAAAGAAGGAAACAGAAATTGTTCTGAATCTTATTCTTAAAACTACCTTTTACATGGCCTTCATGCAAACATGTATGCACCAGCAATTGAAAATCCCATTTCAAAAAACCAAAAAAAAAAAAAAAAACGCGAAATATTTATCGCAATAAATAAATAAAAAGAACATTAAAAACACGAAATCACAAAATAAACAGACTTCTTCCAAAATGACAAATAACACAATTGTCAAACAATTGACAATTGTCAACTGTCATGTAAAGCAAAGTAGGAAGTGTTCTGAAATTATCACTTGAAATAAGTGACCTAAATAAGTGACCTTAACATCTTTGCAGTAAGTGGTCAAGTTGGTAGCAAAGCTTAAAAGGCAATATGGCGGCCGGCGGAGCCCCTATATAAAGCTGAGCAAGCCAAGTAGGCTTTTCACTTCATCTTCTGGGCTATTACCGGTAAGGTCGAGTGATTTGGGTCATTACCAAATTATTTCCTTGAAGAATATTCATGCGTTGGGATATTACCAAAGTAAAAATATTCTTCTCGAAAATAAAATAGACTTGTTGATATTTGTGGTTTTTGGTGCGATTTTCTCAGAGAGATATTCGGGTATTGGGTTCATTACCAATACAAAAATATTTCTCTGAAAATTTCTGGATTTAGAAGAGCATTCATGCGTTGGGTCATTACCAAGGTAGAAATGTTTTTCTAAAGAATTGGAAAACGAAATTAATTTGATATTTTTGGTTTTTGGTGCTATTTTCGGGTATTGGGATCATTACCAATACAAAAATATTTCTCTGAAAATTTCTTGATTTAGAAGAGCATTCATGCGTTGGGTCATTACCAATGTAAAAGTGTTTTTCTAAACAAAATTGGAAACTAGTCACTACGGAAAAGTAATCAAAATATTGAGTAGGTGTTCGCAGAGATATATTCAGGTACTGGGTTATTACCAGAATAAAAATACTTCTCTGACAGAACTCTAAATTGTTCAGAATTAGAAAGATATTCATGCATTGGGTTATTACCAAGGTAAAAATGTTTTTCTAAGTCTTTGGGAAAACTAACTTCATGTTATTAACATAAGGATTTGAATTATTGAAATTATTTGAATTGTTTGAAATTGCTTTAAATATTAAATAATATAATAATATTAAATAAATAATCATAGAAACTTTAAAAAACAAAAAAAAAAATTGAAATTGAGCTCACTTTGAGCACATAGAACTTGAAATTAAAGTTGAAATTTTGATTTTCTTTATATTTGAAGATACTTATTATATTTTTTGTTTCATTACAGAAGAACGACTGTAATTTTAAGTATAGAATTAATTAGTTTATAGTATTTCATAAATTAGTTAAGACAAAATTGACTGTTGAAAAATTAAAGAAAAATTAAATAAAAGGTTTCAATAAACGTATTTTAAGCAGACAAGGTCTTATTATTTACCGGCGAGTTGCATGAGGCTATAAGAGGCCGCAACATTGGTCCTTCGAGCCTGATTTGTCGTTAGCCAAATACTTTTATTGAAATAGTCCTTCACCAGTCAAATAAAACAATTCAAATCCTTAATTTACCATATAAACCGACTAGTTAAAACGAACAGACATGGAGGTAATTATAAGAAAAGAGAAGGCCTTCAAAAAGATATTAAATCATGCCGTTACAAATTATCGAAATAGAACTAGTGATAAAGGACTCACAATTGGCTACGTGAAGCAACGAACCCAAAGTATAGAAAAATTGTGGGAACAGTTTCTAGTCTACCATCAACAATTACTCACTGAGTTCGAAGACAATGACAAGGCAGTGCTTGCAGACTACGAAAAGAGCGCTTTATATGAAGAATGCGAAGGTTCATACCTCGAATTCTTAGGCGAACTTCAAGACGAATTGTTGAAGCTACAGGAACCAAAGGTAATTAAAGCAGAGGTAGCTGTTAGTAAGGAAATAAGAGCAGAAATAAAATTGCCTAATATTGAGATACCAAAATTCAATGGCGATTATACTAAATGGCGAACATTTCATGACATGTTTGAAACCTTAATTCATAAAGACGCAAATATTCCACTCGTACAGAAGCTAGAATATCTAAAATCGAATTTGTCGGGAAAACTAATACAGAGATACAACAATAAAAGTGTGTTGGTATTCACTCAAATTAAAGAATTATTTAATCAAACTGCCACTAAATACGAGAATTAAAACAACTTGAAAGTATTGTATGACAAAACAAAAGAATGCTTACATGAATTGACATCCCTTGGAATATCAACAAAAACTTGGGATCCAATCATAATATTCATCATCATACAAAAACTTAATCTCGAGACCCGCACATTGTGGGAACATTCAGTCTCCGCTAATACTGAATTGCCAGAGTTAGCACAAATGTTCAGCTTCATGGAAGCATGATTTAGAACTTTAGAAGCAATAAATCAAAGCAAACACTCCCATGCCACTACACACAAGTCTGGATATACGAAATCTTCAAATTATCACGTCAATGACCCAAATGTTTGCGTGATATGTAGAGAACCACACTTCATACAAGATTGTGAAGAATTTCGTAAGCACTATACTACAATCCGGCGCAAAATTCTGTTGAGACATAAAATTTGTTTAAATTGTCTCCGAAGCCACAACGGATCTTGCCCAAAGGGTGGAAGATGCTTAATGTGCAAGGATAAACACATTATTCAAAGATGCACAAAATTTCAGCAAAAGGGTTTAAATGAAAAGCGTGAATTCATAATTAAAAATAAATTATGCATAAATTGCTTAAAACGACATTGCAAAGAAGCATGCCCCAATAGAAACGGATGCTTCAAATGTGACAAACGTCATCACACTTGGCTACACGAAGAAAACAATAAACTTTCAAATAAGCCAAAGACTGCTGAAAATATACAGCAGTCACCATCAAATAAGCCTGTTCCATGCACTTCGGCTAATGCTTGTTCCAGTAATAGGAAAACCACACAAGCATTATTAGCAACAACCAAAGTATACGTGAAGGACAGAAGCGGGATGTTAATTCGCATGAAAGCTTTAATCGATCTGAGATCACAAAGCTCATTTATACCTGGAGCCGCTTATCAAAACCTACAACTCAAGGGCGTTGCTACATCATTGGAAATCACGGGCTTGGGATCAACACAAGTGGCAAGGGCAAAGAAGGAAGTGTCTCTCCACCTACGATCTACCACAGCACCACAATTCGAGCTTCCTTTGAGAGCTTACGTTATCAAGAACATAACCAATATATTTCCTCCAACACGTGCTAAGGCACTTAATTGGACTCATGTGAAGGAGCTGCCTCTAGCAGACCCAGAGTTTCTAGAAGCAGGGAAAATTGATTTGCTATTGGGCGTAAATATTTACACGAAAATTATATGCGAAGGCAATAAAAGCGGACAACAGGGCACTCCTATAGCGCAAAACACAAAGCTGAGATGGATCCTCTTCGGCGAAATAACAACACAGTCAAACAAGAACTGGAAAGATATAAATTTCTCGGCATTTGCCACCGAAAATAGTAATGACCTTGCTCAACTGAATAACCAAGTGAGAAAGTTTTGGGAATGGGAAGAACTTCATCCAAAACGAAGACATGCCAAGGAAGCAGAACAATATGAAAAATTCTTCAATGAGAATCATAGGCGTCTTGAAGACGGTAGTTATGAAGTAAAACTACCATTCAAGTCTGAAAGGGGCCCTATTTTAGGAGATTCTAAACAGATGGCGATCAAACGATTCAAACAGCTTGAAAAAAGTTCGATCGTTATGCTGAATTCCATAAAGAATACAAGAAATGTATTCAAGAATATGTCGAACTTGGACATATGAGAAAAATTAAACCAGAGGTAGAAGCAATGAAGAAAACCCAAAGGTATTATTTACCTCATCATGCTGTCATAAAAGACAGTAGTACAACTAAGTTAAGAGTTGTATTCGATGCCTCGGCAAAAACCTCAAATGGTAAGAGTCTGAATGAGCAAATGATAACAGGCCCCACAATTCAGGCGAAGCTCTACTCCACATTAATCAAATGGCGTAAACACAAATATGCTGTGACTGCCGATATCGAGAAAATGTACCGAATGATCAAGATACATGAACATGATCGGAGGTACCAAACAATACTATGGCGAACCCATACGAGAGAGCCAATACAAGAGTACGAACTAAATACTGTGACTTTCGGCATCACAGCTGCACCGTACTTGGCAATAAAAACGCTGCAACTAATTGCGAAAAAGAATGCAGCTAAGTACCCGAAAGGATCAAATGTTGCGTTACAAAATTTTTATGTTGATGATTTGCTTACTGGCAGCGATACGTTAGATGAAACAAAACAAATCCAGAAGGAAGTCATCCACCTGCTCAACGAAGGACGATTAAATCTTCGAAAGTGGGCAGCAAACCACGAAGAATTACTACAGTGGTAACCTGAAAGTGAACGTGAAATTAATTTGCCACTTAATTTTGAAGAAGATAGCCAAGTGAAAGCACTTGGCATACAATGGCATCCTGCTACCGATAATTTCACGTTCGTATTCAAGGTAGACAAATTTGAAGCAAGTGCATTTACAAAACGCACAATCTTATCGCAAGTAGCGAAGCTATTTGACCCACTGGGATGGATCGCACCATGCATCATCTTAGCAAAAATTCTCATCCAAAAAATGTGGTTGTGTGGATGTACCTGGGATGAAAAAGTACCAGAAGAAATTAGTGAGGAATGGTGTCAGTTCAAGCTGCAACTGCCACATCTCCTAGAGATAAAAATCCCTCGTTGGACAAAGTTTAAGCATTCTTATGCAGATTACCAATTACACGGCTTCTGCGATGCATCAAACGCAGCATATGCAGCTGTAATATACTTCAGAGTCACTGACACTAGTGGCCTTACACATACCAGATTACTGATGGCTAAAACAAGAGTAGCTCCAGTCAAACCAATCACTCTGTACTGCTCAGTAGAGTAATCGAGCAAGTCAAAAATGTTATGAATCTTCCAGAGATTAAGAGTTTTTCATGGACGGACTCCAAAATTGTGCTAGTGTGATGGCCCAATATACGGAAGATTCTTCCAGCAGCCAAGGGCGCATTCTAGCGAAATAATCAGCAATTGCTAAACAATACCGCGCATGATATTGTTCTGCAACTGTCGGTTGTTTTGCTGATTAGCCCAACAGCTGGCTGCGATGAGCGCTTAGTGGAGCAATCGACGATTACGATAACAATTAACCTAGCATGGTAATTGTTATGTAAAGCGATTGTTTACTACTAAGCGACTCAGGTGCTACAACCGGTAGAACAAACGACAAGGTTTTTCTCGTTTGTTTACATCCGCGTTTTGAGCAAAGAAAGTACTTCCGAATATCGGGGCATAAAAGACCAATGACTGGTCTGGCGGGTGCCGTTTAATTATCAGTCATCGCAGTATCATGTTTCGGTTCGGGTTAGTTGTAAAGTAAAGTAAGATAGGTCAGTATTGTACAAAATAAAGCTTTCTGTCTAAAACAATTCGTGTGTTCTGATTTATTAAAGAAGATTTTCGTTGTGTGATTGCTTTGGGACATGACATTTTGGCGCAGCCGGTAACAGTTTAAGTGAGGTATGGTGATTTTTGTTTTTGCTGTTTTTTAATATAATTATCTTTTTGGATAATTATTTTTTTTAGCGGTTTTTAGGTATTGCGATTTTCGAAATTAAGTTTTGTTATTGTGGGAGCTAACGCTTTTCAGCTGCTCCGTTATAAATTTTCTTTTCTTTTCAGGTTAAATTAAGTCTTGTTTTTGTGGTTTTTATGTTTTTTTTTTGTGAAATTAAGCTACTCCAACATATATTGACGAGATCGAGGAGTTGTGCTTTTACAAGCTACTCCCGCATCTTCATAATAATACACCTACATTAGCGGCGATCGAGGAGTTGTGCTTTTACAAGCTACTCCCGCATCCCGAATATACACCATTCACCATTTTCAGATAAAAAGGTAACAGATGTCAATTTTAGCATGGAATGGAGTTCGCGAATAATTTTTAAATTGTGATAAATATCGGTTAGATAAGTTTTCAACGTCGCAGGTCGGTTAGGGCGTTGATCACACACGCTTTTCTGTAATTTCTCGCGTTTTTATTAAGTTATAATAACTGCTCCCAGTAACTACTAGAGTAATTTGATTAACGGGAATAATCTTGGGTTAGTTAAAGTATGGGTTATTGTATTTTCTTTTATTGTGTGACGTGTGCATCTGAATTAGGAAGAATAAAAATTTAGAGAAAGCATGTTTGTGAGCATAATAGCTGAATTCAGAGTAATTGAGTGTGGTAATTGTGTTAGAGTTTTGAATGTTTAGCGTTAGATTCGAGTGTGTATTGTTGTTCGGCTAAGAAAGGCGAGAGATTTTTTCTAGAGCAAGTTGTATAAAATTTGCGATTCCATGTTTATGAAGTATAGACGTTAGAAGTTATTTCATCTAAAGTGAAATCTTGAAGTAACTATAATTAAAAAAAACAGTAAAAAACAAGACGAATCAAAATAGATAGAAAATCACCAACTGTGTACAAGATGGCAGATTCGTACGAGAAGATTATGGACCTAGTTTCTAAATATGTGCCGATGTTTTCAGGAGAAAAGTCACCAAAGTTGGCAAAGGAGGTATTTCGTTTCCTCAATTGCAGTAAGGACTTGCACGACCGTCTGGAACCAGCAGAGCAAAGCATTTTTATTAAATGCATAAAGTACTGCTTATCCGATGACGTTTATTACTTAATAAGTTCACGAGAGCCAAAGGACTTTGCATCTTTGCAACAGGCGATTAAGACAGCCTACATGACACGGAAATCTTTCAGTGAGTTACGCACTGAAATGTTAGCATGTAGGCAGAGGCCGGGTGAAGATGTTAGAGAGTTTGCGGATAGGATGGTGGAGCTGCTCGATCAGATTAAGTCTTCGGTATCAGCTAAATATCCAAAGATGGATGGAGGCTTGATAGCCGAGTTGGAGACTGACGCAGTAATAACTTTCAAAGCCGGTGTAAGCAGTCAAGCCACTCGGGTTTACCTAACCGGAAAAAGGTTTGGTACATTGGAAGAAGTTCGAGAAGAAGCTCTTTACTTCGAAAGAGATTCAAAAAGGCTTGGAGCTATGGCGCCAGGAGTATGGGATAAAGTACCACAATACTCCAGCGAAACACCACAGGAAAGCTGAAAGGCTGGAAATGTTATCAATGTAAGGCAGAAACAATTCCAAAAGCAATTTGAAGTAGTACAACCATCAACAATGAACTGGGAATCTCCAAGAAGGACCAGGCAGCAATCTAGAGTTGCTAAATGCTTCAAATGCTGTCAGCCTGGGCACTTTGCTAAAGAATGCCAGTGGAGAAAGCAGCCTCCTTACTGCACTAAGTGTCAGAAATATGAGCACGAGATATCCAATTGCCAAATTCATCGCGTAAGAGTAGCCAACTGTGCAGCTAGTATTCAAAATAAATTCCATCCAGGACGGGAGGAGCTTTATTGCAAATTCTGCAGAACACGCGACCATTACACGGATATCTGCGTAAGAAAGTAGATAGAGAAACAGAACAATTGAGTTCCAGTAATAAAGTTATCATCACAGTCGCATCAGATATAGCTGTAGAAGGTACGTTTAGGCTTTTATTAGATACGGGATCCACATGTAGCTTAATGAAGCTCAATAGAATAAAAAGAGATACCTTCATACACACACAAAATACAATAAGAATTGGAGGACTATTTGGAAACGCGAAAAGCTCCATGGGTACTTGTGAGGCAAAATTACTGATAGATAACGGTCAGCAGGTTTGCCAATTTAATGTCATTGGTGACACTGACTCCATTCCCGCCGATGGTATCCTTGGAATGGATTTCCTCAGTGACAAAGCTGTGATCGATTGTGTAAATAGGAAATTGTGGATTCAAGATGCCAACGAAGTGCAGAAAGAAAGTTCCGTTTTTAGAAATATAACAGCTAGTGGTCCAGTGGTATCCAATAATTACAGTCCTAGAAATCAGTTCCGTGCCAGAATAGAGGAGGCTCACAGGATCGTGGCAGAAAACATCAGACCAGATATCAGTAACCCAGACAGCAACCGGAAGAATATAAAATGTAATGTAAAGGAAGCTTCAGGACTGGGGGAGAAAAATATACCCATATTGGATGAGCCTGTCCAGCCACAACAAGGGAAGAAGACTTGGACCATAGCTTACGACAGTGCGGAACTTGATAAAGTAAGAAATGAAGAAGCCAATGGTTCAAGAAGGAGGCATCACAGGTATTATGGGTACAGTGAAAATAGGCTGGGGGATGAACGTGCATTCGTAAGAATCGCCAATGCAAGAGCCTATTTCGTAAAAAGTCCTAATTCTTTCCAAACGAAACCTCACAAATTTGACAGACGATCTGCATGGCGCTATAATTGTAGGAACAATGTGTATCCTCAACTGGGGAAAGGACAGGGGATTAAGCAAAAGGGTAAGTTAAAGATGCCAAAACATATCAAACAGGTATAGTAGCGTCGCCGGTCCGAAATAAGCTTAATAGGATAAATCTTACGCCAAATTTGATCGGGCTGTTCGAGGTAGGTAACGGTTATGACCCGGGCATCGGGGGACTTAACCAAAGAGATTTCCAACAAATTCCCTCCAATTTCAGAAGAAATTCGATGAGCGGAGCTTGATATGGATAGGAAGATATAAAAGGATGTATAAAGGCAACCCAGTGGATCCAATCGGTAAGATAAATTTATAAATTAAAAGGTAAGAAAATGTTATTAAAAGAATATTTTGTGAGATTCAAAAGAAAAAAAGAGAATTTTTTTTTTACGTAAATAATGAGAATTAAAAAAACAAAACAGATAATAGTGAGATTAAAAAAAAAAAACAGGAGGCTTAGAAATTTAAAGTAAAAAATGGTTCTCTAGTAAAAAGAAAGAGAAAGAGTTGAGGAAATAAAGTGTAAGAAAAATAAAGATTTAAAAACAAGAAACCAAAAGGAAGAAAGAATTGAAATATATAACAAAGATAAAGATTTCTAAATAAAAGAAAAGTATAGAAAAATTTAAGTATTGCCCTTGGCTGCTTTAAAAAAAAATAATAAGGAATATTACTTGAGAAGAAATAAAAAGGCAAAAGTCGTAAAGATGTATAAGAAAAAAAAAGTTAAATGGAATAAATATTACCTATGTATAAAAAAAAATATTATAAACTCATTGAAAAAAGATATAAGACAGGTTAGAACAATATTCCTTACTTTGAAAGAAAAATGTATAAAATATGTAACAAATGATTAAAGCTTAAGTTCATAAAAAATTAATGGATATAAGGAAACATAAGTAACCTAAGTTAAGATTTGGATGTTAAAAAAAAAGATAAATACATAAATAAGAACAAATTGAAATCCTACGTTTAAGCATAGAATGTAAAAATCGTCGCTAACCATAGGTAGAAGTTGAAGCAACCTCAAGAAGACTGAAGCCGACTTGGCTACATCAGTTCCGGAAACATCTTTGTATAATTTACGTGGAGCAAGTTGATCATCAGAATAATACTGTTGGTGGGAAACTGACAAAAGATATCAGTTGACGACTGTCCTAACTACTCACACAGTGTCTGAAACTGTGAAGATTGATGAAAAGAAGGAAAGCGCTGATGAACTTAAAAAACAAAAGAGCCACTGGAAGAATCAGAAATTAGACCTCACGAGAAAAGCATTGTCTACAAATCAGGCACCCACATACACAATCACTGGGATATATGAGAGTTTCCAAGAATTTTAAGTACCGAAGATCATCGAAATGTGTCACTGTATATTAAAGATGTGATTGAAGACTAAGGCGAAGGTTATATAAAGGCAAATCTAAAACAGATAGCCCAATCAGTTAAAAGAACTAGGAATCATACAGAATTCTATGCAGTTTTAGAAAGCACGTTACAAAACTTTCAATTGAGGAAATGTATCTTTTTTATGTATGGGTGGACTCTCAATAATATATGTAATTGGAAGAACTCCATCATGCATATGAAAGAAATACAAAAAAAAAATAACGAGATTCAAAGATCAATTAGAGTGAACAAAGGCATGTAGAGACGATCAGCAGCCAATGAGCCTTATAAGTAAAAGCTCAACAGTAAACTGAAAGTCCGCTTTACTCGAAATCTCGCTATTAGAAATACCCTTTAAAACTCCCGAAGAGTGCAGCCCCACAAGCTGATAGTTGCATAAGCGCGGTTTACCTGAGATGAGTCAAACACCAGTGAGCTTCCACTGTACATCGGCGTTGCAGATTTTTCTGAGGACAAATAGGAACACCGAACTAAGCAATTGAAATAGCACATGGAACAAAGGACCCAACTAGCATCACGGTAATAGTCCACACAACACAACGAGGCCACGGTAGTTAAAAAGTTAATCGTACAGATGAAGTAACCGTAATAGCATGCATCAGTGTTAGCGAACCGGAGCATTAGATATTATTGTAAATAGGTACGTTCTATAGACCTGCAGGTAGGACAAAGGTAAAAAAAAATAGAGGTATCAAATAGAAAGAATAGTTGTAAAAATTCATGATTAGACATGGTAAGAGTTACAAGTGCGTGTAATTGATAAAAATATATGATACATTTACATATATATAAAAGATAATGGAAAAAAACTTTGATCAATGTTTTGCTATAGAAGGGAAGTAATAAATTGGTAAAGTGAATTAGGAAGTACCTATATTGTAAAGAGGAAATTTTGTATTTAAAACACGCGAATATATAGTTATAAATTTTTTTTGTTAAATAGTTAAAGTTAACTAAATCAGAACAGATAAAGTTTTGTTTTGTTTGACAAAGAAGTATAATAGAGCAATGAAAAAAAAGTACGTATGCAGTTATTGTTGTTAATTAGTTAAAGATAAAGATGAATAAAATTAAATAGAAATCAATACAGATATGTTGTAAGAACAGAATAAAGAAGAAATTAGAAGAAAATAAGAAAGAAATTAAATGTGAAAAGAAAATAATAAGAGAAAGTAAATAAGAATTGGCGAAAAATGAAACAATGAAAGAAAAGATGTAAAATGAAAGGAATAAGAAAAATTTGAGTAAGTAACCAAAAATGTAAAATAAAATCTGAACCGAACGGAGATTAAAATATTTTCAATTTTTAAGACTATTGCACTCTCCAGATCTAGTTCCCTGCGGAAACTAGTTTTTCCAAGGGGGGAGGAATGTGATGGCCCAATATACGGAAGATTCTTCCAGCAGCCAAGGGCGCATTCTACCGAAAGAATCAGCAATTGCTAAACAATGCCGCGCATGATATTGTTCTGCAACTGTCGGTTGTTTTGCTGATTAGCCCAACAGCTGGCTGCGATGAGCGCTTAGTGGAGCAATCGACGATTACGATAACAATTAACCTAGCATGGTAATTGTTATGTAAAGCGATTGTTTACTACTAAGGGACTCAGGTGCTCCAACCGGTAGAACAAACGACAAGGTTGTTGTCGCTTGTTTACATCCGCGTTGTGAGCAAAGAAAGTACTTCCGAATATCGGGGCATAAAAGACCAATGACTGGTCTGCCGAGTGCCGTTTAATTATCAGTCATCGCAGTATCATGTTTCGGTTCGGGTTAGTTGTAAAGTAAAGTAAGATAGGTCAGTATTGTACAAAATAAAGCTTTCTGTCTAAAACAATTCGTGTGTTCTGATTTATTAAAGAAGATTTTCGTTGTGTGATTGCTTTGGGACATGACACTAGCATGGATAAAGGCCCATCCAACAAAATGGCGCACCTACGTAGCAAATAGAGTTGCGAAAATTCAAGAGAATAATGCTAACAACACTTGGAGCTACGTGCCTACAAAGGAGAACCCTGCTGATATAGCGTCAAGAGGTACAATGCCAATCAATATATTAAATTTAACGTTCTGTTGGACAGGACCTTCCTGACTCAAACAGCCAAGATTGACATGGCCGAAAGAAATGGTCAACCTAACAGAAACTTCATTAGAAGCAAAAGTATCAAAAACAATGATGATACAAAAAGACGAAGAACCAATTGAGCTACTGCAGAAATTCTCCACGTTAAGACGAGCACTACATGTAACAGCACAATGTAGACGTTTTTTACACAATTGCAGGAATAAAGCTCAAAAAATTACTGGCATCTTAAAACCAGAGGAAATCAAACAGGCGAAAATAATTCTAATTAAACTTGTACAAGAAGAGGCATACGCAACCGAACGCAAACAATTATTAAACAAAGACAAGATTAAAGGGCAAAATCGACTCACCAATCTGTGTCCATTCCTCGATAATCATGCCATACTAAGAGGGGGCGGTAGATTGCAAAACTCCAATTTACCTTTCACAACTAGGCATCCAGCAATATTACCAAAAACCCATCATTTTATAAATCTTGTAATAGATTACTATTACAAGGAGACAATGCATGGGGGACCTCAGCTGGTTCTAAATGCGATACGAAACAAATATTGGATTGTCAATGGCTTACATGCTATAAAAGGAAGAATTCTTCATGGTATAACATGTTTGAGATATCGCGCTGCAACACAAAAGCAGCTGATGGGCAACTTACCTACGCCTCGAGTCTCCCAAACACAACCATTTGAAAACACAGGCTTAGATTATGCAGGACCTGTGGACTTAAAAATGTCCAAACATAGGGGATCCAAGGTCTATAAAGGATACTTATGCTTATTTGTGTGTATGTCGACTAGAGCAATACACATAGAAGTAGTTTCAGACCTGACTTCAGAAGCATTTCTAGCAACCTTGAAACGGTTTATCGGGAGAAGAGGAATATGCTCCAACATCTATTCTGACAACGCGACTACGTTTGTCGGTGCAAACAAAATAATGCAACAAGAATTACATAAGGCTATTTCGGAGGGAACTGAATCTGGCGCAAGCAAGACAGAAGAAATGGGCATAACATGGCACTTCATACCTCCTGTTACTCCGCACCATGGAGGATTATGGGAAGCAGGAGTAAAGAGTGTGAAGCACCACTTACGTCGCACATTAGGATCAACAATATTAACCTTCGAAGAGTTAAGCACACTATTGATCCAAATAGAAGCCTGCTTAAATTCAAGGCCTCTATGCAAATTTTCGCCGAGCTCATTAGAGCTTGAAGTACTCACACCAGGCCACTTTCTAATCAGAAGGTCACTACTCTCCATGCCTGAAGCCAGTTTACCTGAAGCAGCAACACAAATTCAATGCAGATGGAAGCTCATACAACAGCTCCGCCAACAGTTTTGGAAGCGATGGTCAGCAGAGTATCTGACTGAGCTACAAAAAACACAGAAGTGGACAAAACCTCACCCAAACATTAAATTGGGACAGATTGTCATCATAAAAGATGAAAAACAACCACCCTCAAAATGGTTATTGGGAATCATCGAAGATTTTCATTCTGGCAATGATGGCAGAGTAAGAGTCGTAACTGTGAAAACCAGTTCAAACACGTCGACACGACCTGTACAAAAGCTATGCCCTCTGCCTATTGACTGTAATAACTGAACCAAAACGTACGTAAGATTTTGTTTCGTCCTGTATGTCCATAAATGTATAGTATGTTGTGTGATCCAATGTCGTCCATGTCCAAAACTTTGTGCTATTAAATATTGACAGTATATTGTCCATATTACAGCAAACCAAAAGCAATAGATGATATACTAGATCTGATGTACAAGGATATCATGGACGATTTTGAAGAGACACTGGTGCATTTGTCAGTAACACTACCAGAACGGCCAATCTCACCACTCCCACCAACACCACCTAGGGAAGAGCCAGTGTCTTCGCCACCACCAGAAGTGCTGGACGTAGTTACGTAGTTAGTGGAAGTACACAGGAAAATGTGGGCACATTACCACTAGTATCTCCTGCGGAAACCACAGCTACAAAGGGTAACACAAAGGGTTCCACCTCATCACAATTCAATCCTCCAAGTTCGCTAGATGAAAGGCCATATGCTTTGTTTACACATGAAGGACAGCATGTCCAAACAACATATGGAGAATTGCAAGCCATTCCCTGGGACCATATTCGAGCATCTACTCGAAAAAGATACAATTATTTCTTGAAGGATGGTTCCAGTGTACGAATAAAAATTCGCGGAAACAAAATTTTATGGTACGGATACCGTCGTGCAACACGGCCACAATGAAATAAAAAAAAAAATAAAATACTCAAAGATATAATTCAAAGCATCTTTATTTCTGTTTGTTTGATACATGTAGTGATGCATGAACGGGGCTGGAATATGTTGCAGCTTGCAACAATACATCCACAGGTGTCCACCTGAAAAATATAAAAGAAGGAAACAGAATTTGTTCTGAATCTAATTCTTAAAACTATCGTTTACATGGCCTTCATGCAAACATGTATGCACCAGCAATTGAAAATCCCATTTCAAAAAACAAAACAAAAACGCGAAATATTTATCGCAATTAATAAATATAAAGAACATTAAAAACACGAAATAACAAAATAAACAGATTTCTTCCAAAATGACAAATAACACAATTGTCAACTGTCATGTAAAGCAAAGTAGGAAGTGTTCTGAAATTATCAATTGAAATAAGTGACCTAAATAAGTGACCTAAACATCTTTGCATTAAGTGGTCAAGTTGGTAGCAAAGTTTCAAAGGCAATATGGCGGCCGGCGGAGCCCCTATATAAAGCTGAGCAAGTCAAGTAGGCTTTTCACTTCATCTTCTGGGCTATTACCGGTAAGGTCGAGTGATTTGGGTCATTCCCAAATTATTTCCTTGAAGAATATTCATGCGTTGGGATATTACCAAAGTAAAAATATTCTTCTCGAAAATAAAATAGACTTGTAGATATTTGTGGTTTTTGGTGCTATTTTCTCAGAGAGATATTCGGGTATTGGGTTCATTACCAATACAAAAATATTTCTCTGAAAATTTCTGGATTTAGAAGAGCATTCATGCGTTGGGTCATTACCAAGGTAGAAATGTTTTCTAAAGAATTAGAAAGCGAAATTAATTTGATATTTGCGGTTTTTGGTGCTATTTGCTCAGAGAGATATTCGGGTATTGGGTTCATTACCAATACACAAATATTTCTCTGAAAATTTCTGGATTTAGAAGAGCATTCATGCGTTGGGTCATTACCAATGTAAAAGTGTTTTTCTAAACAAAATTGGAAACTAGTCACTACGGAAAAGTAATCAAAATATTGAGTAGGTGTTCGCAGAGATATATTCAGGTACTGGGTTATTACCAGAGCAAAAATACTTCTCTGACAGAACTCTAAATTGTTCAGAATTAGAAAGATATTCATGCATTGGGTTATTACCAAGGTAAAAATGTTTTTCTAAGTCTTTGGGAAAACTAACAACTTCATGTTATTAACATAAGGATTTGAATTATTGAAATTATTTGAATTGTTTGAAATTGCTTTAAATATTAAATAATATAATAATAGTAAAATAAATAATAATAGAAACATTAAAAAACAAAAAAAAATTGAAATTGAGCTCACTTTGAGCACATAGAACTTGAAATTAAAGTTGAAATTTTGATTTTCTTTATATTTGAAGATACTTATTATTTTTTTTGTGTCATTACAGAAGAACGACTGTAATTTTAAGTATAGAATTAATTAGTTTATAGTATTTCATAAATTAGTTAAGACAAAATTGACTGTTGAAAAATTAAAGAAAAATTAAACAAAAGGTTTCAATAAACGTATTTTAAGCAGACAAGGTCTTATTATTTGCCGGCGAGTTGCATGAGGCTATAAGAGGCCGCAACAGTGAAATTAGAAATTAGAGCTTACGGTTGGATGAAGAATATAAGACTCCGAAACCTCCAACTTATTATATTTGATGCGCTTTCTTTTCTGTCTTCATTTTGTATAATTGGTAGAAAGTATATATGATAACAACAAGAAACCTACAGTATCACATTTGTTATGGGTTATAATATCTAGCGCTTCGTTATCTTTTCTAGTGGCGATGTATTGTATTAATTTGTGATTAACCTCGGGCCACCTTGAGGAAAGTTTATCTGAATCAGTTCCATATAAATATTAAAAATCTTCAAGCAGCTAACTGTATCCCTGTGTTCCTCTTAGTACACCATACCCATTGAAATACTTGGAGATAGTTAAATTTCCAGAAGATTTTAATGAATCAAGTCTGTGAACCACAGTATGTTTCTAATAAGCTCTAACTTTTTCCCAAGGCTGAAAACTGATTTTTTAAAAAGGCAATTTTTTCTTGACACAAACATTAACAATCGCAATTTTTGTTGAAGACTTTGGATTATTTTCTTTATGTCGCTTCTTTAAACGGTTGTCACACTCCACAATCTCACACTGGCCGATTTTTTTTTATTTTATTGTAGGGTGTGTAATACGTGGAAATATTTCGATGATTTGACTTACTAGTTCAAGAAACCTTTCTTTAGTAATTTTAAAATTTTCCTTAAATTGCTCGAATTCCTTCTGTATTATTAAATTTGACGAAGATTTGTTTGCGTATTCTTTAAAGTTTTATATTTTTCGAAGTGACCATTTGCGCAATTCAGGTAATCTGAAACTTGATCTCCTCTTGGAAGTAAGATGTCGTTAGTCGTTATATCAAAGGTGCCATTTAGGGATTGATTTTCAAGAAACTGAAAAAACAATTTGGTGTGTTAGTGGGTTTCTTATTTATATTAATAAGCCAAAAGTATTACTAAAAGTGATTGAAATTGGTACTGAATGCTGTTTTCTCCCTATCTGCTGGATCAATTAGTACTTGGTGGTACCCGTTAGCTATATCAAATGTGGAGAAGTACCTGGAAAGACCCAATCTGTCCATTATTTCTTCAATTCGTGGGAGAGGATATGCGTAAGGTATGCACACTTTGTTCAGTTCTCGAAAGTCTACGCAGAGTCTAAACTTCCGACTACCATCTTTATCCATCTTTTTCGGGATAAGTAGAACTGAGAAATTGAATGGACTTTTACTGGGTTCTATGATATCCTCTTCCAGGCGACGTATATGCGAGCTTATCTCCAGGTAAATCAAAATATCGCTATATTCATAGCATTCCACATGAAGTGGAATTAATCATTCAAGTGTGGGAAAACCGCTAAGCTATGCCAGCCGTACTTTAAGTCATGTTGAGAGGAATTATTCTACCACCGAACGAGAGATGTTGGCCATCGTTTGGGCTGTGCGGAATTACAAATGTTATCTGTTAGGTAGACATTTTAAAGTTATATCCGACCGCCAGCCTTTACGCGGAACTTTTAAGGGCAAGGATACCACATCCCGTATGGTGAGATTTCATCAGAAATTGTCTGAATATGACTTTGAGATCAATTATAAAACTGGCAAGAAGAATATTAATGTGGATGCATTGAGTCGGAATTCCTCAAACCTCTAATGGTAGACATGAAAAAAAGACTACAGAGTTTCCATGTTTGCGGTAACTCCAGCCCAAGCCCGGAAGAAAATGGCATTAAACGAAAGTCAAAATCGGGAATCCGAAGATGACTGGGACGTTATAAGCGAGTTGATTACCGGAAGAACGATAAGACAGCCAGAGCCAAAATTAATTTCGAACCCGAAGGAAGTACAGATGATCTTGAAAGATTATCATGACTCTAGGCTCGGAGGATAATTTGGACGAACTAAAACGTTCAACAGAATAAAGCGTTTCTACCGCTAGAATGGGTTGAAAGGTGAGATCGCAAGTTATGTTCGACAGTGTGTAAAATGTCAGAAAAACAAGCACGCGCAAACCATTAAGATGCCTATGGTAGCGACGGAAATTTCAGAGAAACCGGCTGACAAGGTTTACGTCGATTTGGTGGGACCTCTACTCGTAAGCCACAATGGCAACAGATACATCCTATCATTAATGGATGATATTACGATATTTGTTGGCTTCGTGGCTATACCAGACCAAGAGGCAAATACCGTTGCCCGAGCTTTGTTTGAACATATTCTGAGTCGTTACTCGCTGCCGTAACAACTGGTAACTGATCAGGGGCGAATTTCACAGGGGAACTTATGAAAGCCCTCCGCAAGATGCTAAAGGCAAAAAAATTGCAAATCACGGCATATCATCGGCAGTGGAATGCGGTAGAGAGACAACATTCTACTTTGGCAAACTGTGTGAGGAGTTTCTTGGGTCGTGAACCACAAGCATGAGACGAATATTTAAGAACAGCGGCTCAGGCGTATAACAAGATGGTACATACAGGCACTACAATCACACCTATGGAAACACTTTTCGGGTTATCATGCAGTACTACGTTTTAAGCTGCAAAAGGCATTGAACTGGCAAGGGAGTATCTGCAAAAGAGTAAGGGTACGTCAAGGAATTATTATGATGGGAAGAGTAGAGAAGGGGCGGCTACATTTCGGCAATAAGATCATAGTCAGGGATCCACCCTACGCAGGAAAATTATGAGCAATTTTTAAAGGACCCTATGAGGTGGTACATGTACACAGTCCGGAGAATATAACGGTGCTCCAGGGCAAAAACTTAAGCGGATTCACACTAACCGTTTAAGAAATTTTGTTGAATGATTAGTTCCACTTCACCTTACTTAATTAAATAATTATTAACCTCTGTTATTTTACAGGTATCATATGGTAATCCGAATCAGTCGAATAAGAGGTTAGGTATTCGGATGCAGTAACAGGTAAAAAAAGGGTATGAAGTAAGATCCAGTGAATTTTTTTAAAACGATTAAAAGAAACAGGCTATAAATAATAAAAGAATATAGTATAGAAAAGACAAAGATACAGAAAAAATAAAAAAATGAGAGTAATAATAATGTTTTGAAAGAAGAAAAATAAATAAGAGATTAAAAGTAAATATAAGAGGTTTAAAAAAAAAATAAGAGAATAAAAGCAAAGATAAGAGGTTTTAAAATAAAGATGAAAGAATAAATAGAAGGTTTATATAGATAAAGCTAAGAAGTTTTTAAAGAAAACGCACAGAGAAATCAAGATTTGAAGTAAAGAAGAAAAGAAGTGAAAAAAAAACAATAGTTAACACAAATAAAATAAAAAGAAGAACTAATTAGGAGAAGTTTTTATTTTAGATATTAGGAAGGTTGCCAGTATATTAAGTAATACAGGTAAGAAGTAGGAGAGCCAAAATGGAAAGGCTTATGGTAGTCATGTTAAATAGTGTGACATCACTGTATGCAGAGAATGGCGACTACAGCATCAAACCCATAACACAAACGGGGATACACATTCGAGAATGTGGGAAAGATGAACTTCTACAGCAAGCATTGGACGATTCTAACTAAACTGGAAATTCCGGATTTAGCAAAACAATTGGGAGTTTGCAAAAAATTGCAGCAGTTTAAGCAGAGAATTATGTACCAGGATCAGGCACATCGGAATAGGTTCCAGATGCGAAGTGGCAACTAAGGAAATAAGAACCTGCGTGTTCAAAATTGAACGACAGAATGAAGAGCTTAGCCATCATATGCATGGGGAAGCGAAACGCTCATCTTTTGATGGAGTGGGTCCCGTTTTAAGACAATTTTTGGAACAATGGATCAGGCCGACTCAGATGATATTAATAGCAGACTTGAAGATCTCGATGAGAGGGAGAATCGGACCTTTTACCTTCTGAAGGAGAAGACGATTTAATCAAATCAACATTCGACGTATTTAATGCATCACGAGCGCAGTCTGATGTAGAACGTGAGGAGCTCTGGAGTAAAATTTCATTCATCATCGCTGCTCAACAGAATAAGAGTGATGAGTTGTCAAATCTGCAGCAAAGATTGGAGATCAATGCAATTTTTACGCTAGTGACAATTCAGTTGCAAGAAATTAGCGATATACAGGAGACCCTGACCAATATTCTGGTGTCGTTGAATGCAGGAAAATTACACCCCGATATAATTCACGCTCGAGAAATGTCTGAGATAATGGCAAACGTTACTAGAGAATTGAATTTAGACGAAAAATTCCAAGATTTCCAGCTACTGATCCAGATTGCAAAGGTACACGCTATTCAGGCAAATCAGAAAATGTTGGCCAGGGTAGAAATCCCCCAACCACAAAGAGTTTATTCGACCTATACAAAGTCTATACAATTCCGATAGCAATGGACCAGAATAGCTACCATATATATGACCTGGACGCCGAATTCGTTGCACCAAACACGAGCGGCAGTATAATTTGCTAAACTACCAGCAATATCATGAATGTCAGCAGCTTTTAACTTTAGCAGATCATAAACAGATTCCGTGCCCACACCGAGGTCCCGCGATCACAGCTGTTGGTAATAACAGAGTCCTCAACATATTTCGCAGCTTCAATGTCAACGCAGGAGCATGTAAGGAGCCAAATGGAACAGCTTAGTCAAAATGGTGACAAGAAATCACTGGCTTTTTGTGATGTCCAGCAAAGCAAAATTAGAAGTGAACTGCCGGAACTCGCCAACCGCGATAGGAGAACTAACGTCAATGGAAGCACTGACGATCGGAGAACACTGTCATTTGCAAATGGGAGACTTGCTGATAAACCTCTGAAAATGAATCTCGCAGTAATAAAGTTCTCTGGCAACCAGTACGGTCAGAGTTACCAGCTTGGGACAGCATAGCAACCCAAACAGTATCGAAGACAACAAATACGAGGAAACCAGAAAGCATTGGCGGCGCATAATTTCAATCAGGCTGGGAGAAGTCAAGAGGTCAACATTAGGAGAGTTCAGAGTGATATCGATAAAGAGGGGAGCAGCAGACAGCAAATCCGGCGTCACCATATTCATATAGTAGCCACATCCATCACAGGAGGTTTGGGTATAATCAGTTTGACGCTAATCATAGGAGTCTTGATGCACTTGAGACGGCGGAGAAAGAAACAAAATCGGAAAAGCGCTAGAAGGCTGTCGACTCTACCTACAATACTGAAATCGAAAGTCGAAAGCCGAAAATGGTACAGCTGGAGCAAGAGGATAAAGAAATCGACAACGGCATTGCACTGGTCATCCGCACATCAGCCAACTTGCCCACAACCCACCTACCAACCGCCAGAAGGAAGGAGGAGGGAGTGTTGTAGCCCATTTCCTCATTGCTTGAAATAAGCAGAAGCCAAGGGCAAATGTGCTAAGCAGCCGCCGACTGCTAAACAATCACCTCGAACGGTGAGTGTCAGCACTAATCAGTTGTTTACAAATTAATCCAACAGCTTGGAGCTGTGCACACAGTTGAATATGCAGCTGGGAATGATGTAACCTTTGTATAGGTTATAGCATATTATGCGCCAGGTGCGTGCTCACTGAAGTAACAGCTGCTTGAATGCGGATATGGCAACGACCTTCTGTCGTTGCAAGTGATAAACATTGCACCTAGGTGCATTTCCGCGGCAAAGTTACAAGCGAAGAAGAATTTTACTCTAAAAAGTGGATAAAACCACATACCAACTTTAGGAGCAATTGTTAGCCAAACCAAAGGAGATTTAATCACTTGAGGAATTTCTGGTATTTCTTGAAACTCGCTTTCAATCTCTTGAAGAACTAGGCCATAGGGGCAGGGGTCCACACGATTATAACAAAAGAGAAAGTACAGCCAAAACTCTTACATCAACCATATCATCAAATCAAAGATGTGCAGTAGATTCACTGCAGTAGATTCCTACGAATGTCACCCAACTGCAGACTGAATTTACTACGTAAACACAATTTGTGCATTAATTGTTTAAAATCAGATCATTCGGCTTCAACTTGTACCCTCAGAGGATGCACTAGCTGCTCTAAAAGGCATAATCCTTTCGTGCACATATATCAAACTCAAAGAACTAAACCTCCAAGGGTATTCAGCTAGCCAGCAAATCATCAATTAAGGCCTACCGTTAAGGAATTCAGCCCTTCTCCTACAATAAACATCGGGATAAGCGATCAGCCACTAGCTTTAGCTGCCTACAATGAAAAAGAAAAGCTGGGTCATGTACTTCCTGAGTACTGCACGTGTTGAATTAGTGAGTGACAGCGGTAAGGAAATAGAATGCCGTGCCATCCTTGATTCAGGCTCACAAATAAACCTGATGACCATAAAATTTTTAAAAGGCTAGGTGTGCGCCCAACGCAAGAATCATTGCATATACAAGGCATTGAAAGTGGAAAGCAGCGCTCGCAGACGAGAATACATATAATATTAACCCAGTAGGAAAATTAGGTATCTATTCCATTCTCGTTCGATGAATTCTTCGAAGAAAATGTTCAATATAGTGATCAAAGAAAATGTTAACTAATGATTATGCAGAATGTCAGAAAAGCATGTTCGTTCTTATCACACGCACTTCACTGACTCATCCATTATCGCTTGAAACGATGACATTTGCTTTCAGTGATTCAGTTGAAATAGGTCGTTTTGTGTGATTAGGAGTGAAATTTTGTTGTTTATTGATTATATTACTGTAAGTATTAATATTTGTGTGATTTGAATATGAAAATTGGTATCAGCAAACGACAAGTTCGGCGATTAATTAAAAAAGAGCGACAAATGTTGTTGAAAAGACTACATGCGAGTGCAGCAGAAACTGAAAATCCTGCGGAAAATCCTTGCACAAGTGCAATTGAAAATGCTGTCGAATTAAATTCTTTACCTGAAGTGGAAGGTTCAAGTACAAATAGTAATGAAAATCTTTTGGGAAGTGAAAATAAAACAATAACGGATAGCTTGAGACTGGTATGTACGATACAATCCATCAAGGGAAAGCTTTGAAGCACTTTTGAAAATTCTTCGAAAAGAAAAGTTGAATGTTCCGTTGTCCTTGAAAAGTGTCCTGAAAAAATCAGAAAAAATTTATATTAGAACTGTTTCGCCCGGTCAATACTTTCATGTTTGTATTCAAAAACAATTGGAGAAAGTTTCCAACATTTTACGTTCTTATGACGAGTTATTATTAGACATCGGAATTGATGCCCTTCCTCTGTACAAAAGTTCTGGCCTGAGTTTGTGGCCGATATTTGGACGTGTCGAAAATGTTACAAACGCAAAAAATTGTTTAATTGGAGTATATCTTGGAAAGAAAAAACCATGTAATATTGATTCTTGTGTACATGACTTTGAAATTAGAAGGAAAAACTATTCAGTTAAAAATTAGAGCTTTTATATGCGATGCACCTGCCCGATCTTTTGTTTGTGGAATTGTTGGACACAATTCGCTAAGTGGATGCAGCAAATGCACACAAATTGGTAGAACTGTAGAAATTGTCGTCAGATATCAGACATCAATTGGAGCACTACGCACAGATGATGATTTTAAAAACAGAAAAGATAAAAACCACCACAATGTTTATTTTCGAAGTACAACAAGTTCATTGGAAAAAATAGGAATAGGAATGGTTTCACAGTTTCCTATAGATTTAATGCACCTAATTGATTTGGGGATATCAAAAAAATTCTCCTTTCTTTAGTACATGGAAAAACATCGGCTAATAAATTAAGTACTAACGACAAAACAGAACTGTCAACACGTTTAACTGCATTAGTCCCATTTATACCGAAGGAATTTTCCCGCAAGCCCAGAAATTTGGATGAAATACTAAAATGGAAGGCAACTGAATTCAGGCAATTCAATCTATACACCGGCATAATAGTTTTAAGATATTGTGGATGAAGAAATTTATTATCATTTCCTTCTACTTCATTGTGCTTATCGATTACTTTCCTGTCCAAAAAGTTACGAAAAAAATATCACAGTGGCCATCGAATTAATCAACGCATTCATCGAAAATTTTCCTTTAGTGTACCAAAACAAAAGTGTTACATACAATATTCATAATTTACTTCATTTACCGCAATGCGTAGAAGAAGTGGGGTTCATTAATAGTTTCAGTGCTTATAACTTTGAGAACTTCATGCAGGATTTGAAGAAGAGCTTTAGAAAGCCTTCGAAAATTTTGTAACAATTGAATAATAAATTGACTCTGGAAAATCTAATGCGGGAAGAACAAAAATTTTGATTTAAAAGAAACATCCATGGAAAAATAATAAGGCATACATCTCCTCTGCATTTTTTGAGCTTATCACAGCCTGACAATTATTGCTGTATTTCACCCTTTATACCAATAAAAATAACTGGTTTCGTTGACAAGGAGAAACATTTGGTAATTGGAAAAAGACTAATAAATCCACGAAATTTTTTTGAGCAGCCGCTGGAATCTATGCCTGGTCTTGGAATAGTTTTAGTAGAAAACACTTTAACAGAAGATGAGGTAGCTTTTGACCTTGATAATATTGCCTTCAAATTTATGTGCTTGCCGATACCTCTACTTCATCAGATCGTTGAGTGAATATATTATATGTAAGTACTTTCATAGGAAAATGGAATCTGCCCAAAACGAAAACTTCAATACTACAAATGTACCCAGAGGAATTAAGAAACATAAATTCCGTACACCAAAACAAATCTCCGGTTAACTTTCTCGTTGCAATGCGACTTTAGGCATGCAGGTTCTAATAGCAGGAAATGCAGATGTAGAAGGAAAAGATATTTTATTGCAGTCGTCCCTCCAAGAACTGAAAAGTGACTACAAAATATATTTTGCTAGAAAATATTATAAGATTATTAATAATAATCTTTCTACTACTCCTTTGTTTTTGCAAGAAATAAATTCCATAAAAGAAATAATAACTAAACAAAATAAAGCACTGATGGAAGTGAGCGCAGCTAATGCAGCAATTCTGAAACCCCTATTTCATGCCGAAACGGTGCAGGATGAAATGACAACCAGATTCCCAATTAAAACCAAAGAAGAACTTCAAAAATTAGAGATGGATATTGAAGAAAATAAAATAGATATCGTGAGCATTTTGAATTAATTCACGGCCTACATCTAAAATTTCTTTTAATGTCAGATTGCTACAGTGAAACGCCTACTGAATCCAGAAGGATTAAAGAAAAACCTAAGTAGGATATTTCATATTGATTTAATTATAAATTATAACTATCATGGGACAAAGGGTAAGGAAAGTCTAAAGGAATACAAGAAGACAAATTAAAGTTTTATTCCGTAAGTTCTCGTTACTTAATGATAAGTTTACTTAATTTATTTGCATTTACTGTTTTCTTAGAAGCTCTAGCAAAAGAAGACTACACTGAAGACGATTTCGCGCGGGAAATCAAGGAAAGTTTCCACGTCCACAAAAACCGCTACTTCAAGCAACTGAACATGCAAAAACAGAAGCAAAAACAATAACTATTGTTAGCTACAGCGACCATTCACTTTTTTTCCTAGGTTAAGTCACTTGAAGTTTTATCGTTTCCATATTTTATTAATCGACTGAAATATTTTAATTTTTATTTTATTTTTTCTTGAACTGTTTTGTTTTTCAATAAAATTGAAAAGTATTAATTATCGAAAGCTGTGGAGTTTTCAATACACGTCCTCTCTTCTTTAACACGAGGAATTTCCATTTGACTATAAACTTTTCTTTCCTCGACGTTTTCACAAATTCCCGCTCTTTGCTGAATACTTCAATTACTTTTCCTTCGACGTTTTTCTCCATATCAGCTCATTGAATACATCGATTACAGCGTAATTTACAAAGTAGACATAATTTCTCCTGCCTAGGACATCGCAATGTTAAATTCATCGACGTGCTCATCGAAGAAATTGAAATTATATATTATCTTCATCGGTGATAGCTGCGATGCAGTCATGCTTACATTTCCTACTGGAAAATATTAATCACCGCCAACTTACATACTTGTGGCGACGCTTTTGTTCTGCTTGTTAATAGACCAGTTGAGTGTACTTTCGTTGGATTACAAACACCGCTGTAACCGCTACATTTAAACTCTAGCAAAATATATTTTGAGATACCTTGCTGAGTACAAAATGGCCTTAGCTAGGTAGGTGAAGAAAATTTTATAAATAAAAAAAGATAGATTTTTCTTAACGTCAATTAGTTTTTCTTAGTCGATGTATAGCCAATAAAAGACAAAAAAAGGATTTAATAAATTTAAAAAATAAAATAAAATAATGTTCTTGTATGACCAAGATAGTTTCCTTTCTAGCTTACCAGGACGAAATATATATTATTCTTTCAGCCTCTTTCATGAAGTAAAAGTCTTTCAGACTAAGAATCCCTATTAGAGAAAAGGATCTCCTGTTTATAGAAGTGGGTTTGGCTTTACAGTATTACGACTTCTCTTTTCCTCTTGCGATATAACCCCGTATTAAAGAAAAGGATTTCCTGATTATAGAAGTGTGTTTGGCTTTACAGTATTACGACTTCTCTTTTCCTCTTGCGATATAACCAAGAATTACGAACAATACAAACGGCATATAAGTTACAACTTGAGTCTATCGATTATTAGTGATCAACGGTGCAACCATAGTATTAGATCGCAACAGATCTGTCTAGTCTGACATATGAGTTACAACTTGAATCTGTGGATTATTAATGACCTTTGATGCGACCATCATATAAGACAACATTAGATCTGTCCAACGTAATATTACATCAACGTGTGTCATCCATTTAGGTTGAGGCCAACCTCTCCGTCTCAAGGCTCCACGAGAATAGTCTCACACTATTGTTGAGTCAAGAATTACATCTATATAGTGACGCATACTACAGTGACTTCAACTACCGGGTACCAGTCAAGCTACCCTACCTCAAACGCAAGAGTTATATATTAATATACAAATATAACTAAATTGGTGACCCCGACAGGAGCAGCAATCTTCACAAGAAGCATAAGAAAAGGTTAGATAGTTTAGGTTTCTATTATTGAATTCATATATCTACATATACATATACATACACACACCTTTTATAAAAAATAAATACACAATTATATATATTACTTTTGTGAACCGGCTGTGTTCAGCAAGTTATCTCGAAGTACGGCTTTTCGTTATTTTTCAGCATTCACCTTTCTCTACTAAATTGCTACCGCGTTTAATACTTTCAACTGGCTTTAGAAAATGACCAATAACTACACAGAAGATAGCAATTTATTAAAGGTTGGTTCGGACT
This sequence comes from Dioctria linearis, assembly GCA_963930735.1. Taxonomy (NCBI): domain Eukaryota; kingdom Metazoa; phylum Arthropoda; class Insecta; order Diptera; family Asilidae; genus Dioctria; species Dioctria linearis. The sequence goes on along the minus strand of OZ005742.1, from coordinate 125,358,409 downwards.
CGACTGATAGTCGACTCTCGAACATGGCCACTTTGTCTGGTGAAACGTCTGCGGATACCACCCATCCAGCGGTACTGGGCGCAGTGTCCATTAAAGCGCCACCATTTTGGAAACATAAACCAGGCTTATGGTTCCTCCACCTCGAGGCACAATTTGAATTGGCGAATATCTCTCAAGATAAAACCAAATTCCACCATGTAATTGGTGTCCTCGACGAGGATGTTATACGTCTAGTCGCGACGTTGCTGACGAACCCCCAGCTTCAAACAAATTTCTAAAGTTGAAAGAAACTGTGATTTCCAGGTTTTCAGGTAGTGAAAATCAGAAGCTTAAGCAGCTTCTAACCGAACTGTCACTAGGTGACTCACAACCATCTAAATTGCTTCGAGAGATGAGAGCCCTCAGTAAAGACAAGTTGAGTGAAGAGGTGCTCAAATCGCTGTGGCTGCAGCGTTTACCGACGCACACGCAAGCGATACTAGCATGTAATCCTGGAACAATCGAGAATTTGGCAACATGTGCCGATAAAATCTCGGAAGTCAATCCGAGGCAGGAAGTGTTCTCTGTGTCCTCCCTCTCAAATAGTCAGCCAACGTTAGAAGACCTGACACGTAAGGTACAAAACCTTACAAAATTAGTGGAGAAATCATTTAACTTTCACCGGGACTCCTCAAAGCATAGGAAGGCCAGAAGCGAGTCTAGACATAGAACAGGGTCCCGCCATTCGACACCAGCTCACAATTCAGGACAGTGCTGGTATCATAAAAAATTTAGTTATAAAGCACGAAAATGCATCCCTCCATGCAGCTTTAAACCAGGGCATCAAAATCCATTGGCCAATGCTGCCATAGCTTATGGGGAATCCCCAAATTAAAATGCCCTCTGCCTTTGACGACAGGTATATCTAATAGTCGTCTCTACATTCTTGATAGGTCCTCCAGGAAACATTTTTTGATAGACACAGGTGCAGACGTCTCTGTCATTCCCAAATCTTCAATTAACCGCCACCCTTGTACGAATTTACAGCTTGTAGCGGCAAATTCATCCCCGATAAAAACATTTGGAAGAAAGCTTTTATCACTTAACTTAGGTCTACGAAGACCCTTTTCATGGCAATTCATCATCGCAGATATACCTAAGCCCATATTAGGCGCAGACTTTCTTAGTCATATTGGACTATTGGTGGACGTGAAAAGTAAGTTATTAATTGATCCACTTACTTCCTTAAAATCTACTGCTCAACGTGCAGTATGCCAAACTGCAAATCTTGCTGTCCTTATCAGTCCGCACACGGTCCCTGAAATCCAAAAACTACTGCGGAAATATCAAGCTGTTACAGTGGAAGCAAGTTTCATCAAACCTGTAACTCATACAGTTACGCATCGAATTGTTACTAAAGGTTCTTCTATCGCTTCCAAGGTCCGTCCACTCTCTTCCGAGAAGTTAGCGATCGCTAAAAAAGAGTTTGGGTTTCTGTTGAAACAAGGTATTTGTCGACCATCAAATAGTCTTTGGTCCTCACCGTTACATCTGGTAAAAAAGAAAAATGGGGAGTGGAGACCATGCGGGAACTATAGACGACTAAATGCTTGTACGATTCCAGACCGCTACCCGATCCCTCTTATTCACGATTTCATTCATCAATTACAAGATTGCAAATATTTTTACACTTTAGACCTAGCCAAAGCATATCACCAAATTCCGGTAGAACCCGAAGACATTCCAAAAACAGCAATTTGTACCCCTTTCGGGCTTTTCGAGTTCACTCGTATGACTTTTGGCTTATGCAATGCGGCACAATCATTCCAACGGTTCATCCACATGGTCTTACAGAAATTTACATTCTGTTTTGTTTACCTGGACGATATTTTAATCGCCTCTAAATCTGAAATCGACCCCACTACAACCATTTGGAACAAATTTTTAGCCGCCTACAAGAATTCGGACTTATTTTAAATTTAGAAAAATGCATCTTCTTGCAACCGCAAGTCAAATTTTTAGGACATCTTGTAACGCCGGACGGCATCAAACCTTCATCGGAACGTGTTGAAGCAATCGTGAATTTCAAAATTCCCGAAACGGTAAAACATTTACGACGTTTATTAGGAATGTTAAATTTCTACCGCCGCTTCTTACCACATGTAGCTGAACATCAAGCAGTCCTAAATAGTTACCTGACCGGCTCAAAGAAAGATGGCGCCAGACGAATCAATTGGTCGAGCGAATCCAAAGAGGCCTTCGAAATAGTCAAAACACAACTGGCTAAGACAGCTCTTTTAACGTTCCCCGTTGCAGCAGCTGAGTTATCATTATGGGTAGATGCCTCGGATTTGGCTATAGGTGCAGCTATTCAACAAAAAATTGACGACACTTGGCAACCGCTAGGTTTTTATTCCGTGAAACTAAACGGCGCGCAACGTAAATACAGTACTTATGATAGGGAACTGTTAGCAGCATATAAAGGCATAAAGTATTTTCGATATTTACTTGAGGGTCGTACCTTCATTCTATATACAGACCACAATCCTTTGATTTACGCTTTCCAGCAGAATCCCGAAAAAGCATCACCTCGACAAGTAAGGCATCTAGATCTCATTGGTCAGTTCACTACTGACATCGGACACGTGCCAGGCAAGGATATTGTCGTAGCGGACGGGTTATCAAGAATTGATGAGATCCAATTTCCGGGATCAATCAATGTCGAACTCATCGCCGAAGCTCAAACACAAGATCCCGAATTTAAACAGCTTTTTCAAAATTCCAAGGTTAGATTCGAAAAATATCCACTTTTCGGAAGCAATAAAGAATTATTCTGTGAAATTTCCTCAACGAGAGTTAGACCCTTCATTCCAAAATATTTTAGAATTCAAGTTTTTACATCTATTCACCACAAACAAAATGGTCACAGCTAGGTATTTTTGGCCCTCCATTTACAAGGATATTAATTCTTGGGCACGTTCTTGCATATCTTGCCAACGATGTAAAGTATCGAGACATGGCAAAAATATACTTGGAACATTCCAAGATTGTTCTGTACGCTTTCAAATTATACATATAGATATTGTTGGTCCTTTACCCCCTCGCAAGGCCTTAGATACTGCCTTACTATAATTGACAGATTCACACGATGGCCTGAGGCAGTCCCTCTAACGAACATAAACGCTGTAACTGTCGCCCAAGCACTCTTCGAAACGTACTACAGCCTATCACCCACAGGCTAACGGGTTCTTGGAAAGATGGCATCGCACCCTTAAAGCTTCACTTATGTCAAAACAAGAAACATCTTGGTCTAAGGTTCTACCTCTTGTCCTATTGGGACTGAGAGCCACTTTTCGGGAAGAATTCCTGGCTACACCAGCTGAGCTAGCTTATGGCGAAAGCATACGTATTCCGGCCGAATTTCTGCAAAATTCACAGTTTCAGCCACAAAATCAATTCGTTATTTCCCTTCGCAATTTCTTCTCCGATGTCAGACCTGTTCCGGCACCTAACCACGCTCGTCAAGTCACCTTTAAATTCAAGGAACTTGACAAATGTTCGCATGCCTTTATAAGGACAGATGCCGTTCGAGCGTCACTTCAACCACCTTACGAGGGCCCATTTGAAATATTAAAGCGTTCGAAGAATTTTTTCACCCTGAAGATCAGAAACAGAGTAAGTAACGTATCGATAAACCGTCTTAAACCTTATTTCAATGACGATGAAGCTACAGTTCAGGATCAGCGTCGTTTGTTCAGACAGTGTCTGAGGGTTCAATGGTTCAAGAGGAACATTTTGCAGGAAACTCTCAACCAGTGTCGGATGACTACAATGTTCAGACAAACATACACACACACTCTGGTGCACCATTTTCGTCGGGCACCTAAAACCCAAAGGTTTTGCTGGCAGGGGAGTAAATGTGGCGACGCTTTTATTCTGTTTGGTTGATTGACCAGTTGAGTGTACTTTCGTTGGATTACAAACACCGCTGTAACCGCTACATTTAAACTCTAGCAAAATATATTTTGAGATACCTTGCTGAGTACAAAATGGCTTTAGCTAGGTAGGCGAAGAAAATTTTATAAATAAAAAAAGATAGATTTTTCTTAATGTCAATTAGTTTTTCTTAGTCGATGTACAGCCAATAAAAGACAAAAAAAGGATTTAATAAATTTAAAAAATAAAATAAAATAATGTTCTTGTATGACCAAGATAGTTTCCTTTCTAGCTTACCAGGACGAAATATATATTATTCTTTCAGCCTCTTTCATGAAGTAAAAGTCTTTCAGACTAAGAATCCCTATTAGAGAAAAGGATCTCCTGTTTATAGAAGTGGGTTTGGCTTTACAGTATTACGACTTCTCTTTTCCTCTTGCGATATAACCCCGTATTAAAGAAAAGGATTTCCTGATTATAGAAGTGTGTTTGGCTTTACAGTATTACGACTTCTCTTTTCCTCTTGCGATATAACCAAGAATTACGCACAATACAAACGGCATATAAGTTACAACTTGAGTCTATCGATTATTAGTGATCAACGGTGCAACCATAGTATTAGACCGCAACAGATCTGTCTAGTTTGACATATGAGTTACAACTTGAATCTGTGGATTATTAATGACCATTGATGCGACCATCATATAAGACAACATTAGATCTGTCCAACGTAATATTACATCAACGTGCGTCACAGTATTGTTGAGTCAAGAATTATATCTATATGGTGACGCATACTACAGTGACTTCAACTACCGGGTACCAGTCAAGCTACCCTACCTCAAACGCAAGAGTTATATATTAATATACAAATATAACTAAATATTCACCCGCCTACAATACACACCAGAACACCAACACAAACTTACAACCCTCAACAAACAAAGCACATAAATCCTTCCAGCTAAGAAGAATAATAGTAATAATAATATGAAAGATCCAAAAAAGGAGGGAGATGGAGTTTTATCCGTTCATCGCATTGCCTTGGGACAAGCAACATAAAAACACGAAAATATACAGGATCCATAGCCTATGGTCCAGAAACACGCATTGGTAATGATGGATAATAGCCCAGATCATATTGTACAGCGCTTCGCCAACCATCGTCCCCCACTGTATGTGTGCTAGATACATCTAGAAATGTGTACGGTGAAGAGCAAATGGGATAACACCTAGCACTACCTAATATTAAATATTAATTCAATAATTATTTGTCTATAAAAAGAAAGGTTAGAGGAGTCAGGAAATAAGGAAAGCTTATTCACCAGGTATAATTTTTATCTAGATGAAATCTATAGGGTATACTAAGTTTGTCATTCCATTTGTAACGCACAAAAATAATGATGTTAGAGCAAATTGGATTGGACACCCGCGCACAATATTGAAAGTTATTTTAATTTTTGCATGTCCGTCTGTCCGTCCGTCCGTGCGCATGATAACTCGAGAACCCGTGTATATAGAGAGCTGAAATTTTGTACACGGACTTAAAAAAAAAGTTAAGTTAGAAAATGAGACAAATCGGGCAACTCCTTCGTAGGGTTGCCATACAAAAATTTTGTTTTCCACTATATATTTCGACACTACATCAGAACGTGTTGACATAGAGAGCTGAAATTTGGTACATTGTGTTTTCATGGTAATAGCAAATAATATTTCAAAAATGGAATAAATCGGACAAACCCTTCTTAGTGTTGCCATATAAAAGGTTTTTTTACAGATACTGTAAGAGCGATCAGTCGTAGACATTTTTATTGTACTTAAAACTACTTCAGAATATGAAATCCTATAAAATTGGTTACAATCTTTTTGTCCGACAAACCGTTCTAGAAACATATACGAAAAACCACTTCAAAAATCAAAATTGCTCAAATGGGTGAACATACGAAATTCCATTTGGGGTGTCATAAGACTTGTTCTTAGACCAATTCTAGCTTTTTTTACTTGTTTTTACTATTTTTCCTTCAACAGAATGTTGATTTATTATTTGAACAGCAGAAACATATAAGAAAACTTTTTTGGAGACCTTTAACACGAACAACTCAAAGCAGTTGAACGAATTGCGCTAGGAAAACGAATCTTGTGATTTGACTTTGAAAAGTGGAGATGGGTTCGGAATCAACGTGCACAGAGTTGTTGTATCCTCTGCAAATAACCACTTCAAAGATTTGCTAACACTTCTAATGAAAAATAAATACCAAGAGTCTGTTTCATTGCCAGACATAACTGCAAATGATCATCTACACCAGCGAATTTCATGAAGCTTAAATTTTTTCTTTCGAAAAAATTATTAAATATGCAGTGATATTTCAGCTTCAGGAATTAGTTGAAATCTTCCGTTCACTAGCTCTAAGTGAATCAACTACACGCGCCTAAAATATTGGCGGCTGGAAGGAGTTAATCTAATTTATGGCCTGGCGGATAAGTGTTTGTCGTATGTCGTTAGCAAGGCTGATCATCCTTTCGAGAGTTCATTAATTTTTTAAAGTCCATGTACAGAATTTCAGCTCTCTAAGTATACGCGTTCTCGAGTTATCGTGCGCACGGACGGACGGACGGACATGCAAAAATCAAAATAACTTTTAATATTATGAATGGGTGTCCAATCCATTTTGCTCTACCATCATTATTTCGAGGTGCTACAAACGGAATGACAAACTTAGTATACCCTATAGATTTCATCTAGGGTATAAAAAGAGTTTGTTTGTCCAAAAATGTTTGAGAAAGAAGATTACACAGCAGTGAAAAAGTTTCCATCCATGAAAACAAAGAAGAAGTGGCATAGATGTTCATATCATGACAGCAAAATATATGCGTGCGGTGAACTTGATAGCAACACCATCGAAATATTTGATTTGGGAAAAGGAGAATGGTATTACGGGCCCGAAATGCATGCGAATAATTGTCGCTTTGGATTAATTGAAGTAAATGGATCATTATATATGCCCTTGGAGGCGATTTTCAAAACGTGGAACTATTACATGTGTTAAGTATACGATCTCTCGTGCTTCCCGGTATGCTCAGGAAGAATCGATCGGAGAGGAAATTGAGGACACGAAAAAAAACTATATGACAAATAGTTCACTATTATATTCTTTATTGGGATCAAAAATGTTGAAACTTAGACTCGCGAGGTGATTTTAAGAAAATTACAATTTATGAGATTTTACTAATTTCACAAAACTTATCAATAGAAAAGTATTTGAATGTATTCCTTGTTGCAATCAAAAATGTTGACACTTATGCCTCGCGAGGCGATTTTAAGAAAATTACAATTTTTCAGATATTACTCATTTCACAAAACTTGTCACTAGAAAAGTATTTGAATGTATTCCTTGTTGCAATCAAAAAAGTGGAAACTTATGACTCGCGAGGCGATTAATTTAGGAGATTTTACACCTCGACGGGTTATAAGACGACTCCCTGAGGTTTGGGCTTGCCGGCCCCAGGTACCCATGATCACTTGCAAAAGCTTTTTTTTATCTTTTCATCGCTTTCTCACGACGTTAAAAATCGTACGTGAGAAAATGTACAAAAGTTTTGATGTAAGCTATATGCATCTATGCAAAACTGTAATACGATATGCACTTGTGCGCCCGTCTTGAAATATTAATTTTAAGAGGGCGCGAATAATTCTGATAATTGCATGTATGTATATGTACATACAATTAGATTGGAGGAAGTTAGTTATGTACGTATGTACACTGTACATACGGAAAAAAAGTGAGAAGACACTGTATGTAGGTAAGTGTGCATACCGTGTGAGTGGAATGTGTGTCTGATAACAAAATGCGATTTATGCTAAAGTTATGGGAATCGATTTCTAAATGCATTTTGAATTTTTATATTAAATTTTGAATGGAATTTAAATTGAAATGTTTTTTTCAGGGTCAATTAATGGTACATCAATATATCGTATTGGACGATACATTGATGTATTGGTATTATGGTTGTGATTCGGGGCAAAGGTACCTGAGTCACAACATCCCTCCCCCTGGGGAAAAGAAAGTTTTATTCTTCTGAGGAGAAAACTTTCTTTCTCTGAAGGTAGTGAGTTTTGAATGCCATGCTTAGTCATTATTTTATAGGTAAATAGACGTTTACATGCATAATTATAATAAACTTAATATAGGTAAAACATACAATATAATGTTGTGGCTCTCCACTTATTGCTTTTTTTTCAAATTGTTTTTAGTATCTATAATCAAAGGATATTATATTATTAATAATGTGTAGTTACTAAACTTGCAATGAACGGAAATTAATTGTATTAACTATGTTGTTATGTTTTGTTATAATTTTATAACTACTACCTTTAGTTTATTTATATATTTAAAGGGTTTTAACTTTTTAATACTATCTATTACTAGATTTTATTACTTTTTCTTTACGTCTATATTATTTTATTTTTTCATTATCGTACATAGATAAATTTATTTTTCTCTATTTATTATTTATTGATTTATATATAAATTTTTGATAGTGTTTTTAAATAACAAAAAAACGCGTTTTTAACAAGAGCCATTATTCTATTTTACAGTCGCCAAAAATGTTTTTTTTTTTGTTTTTTTTTTTTTTTTTACAAAACTTATATATACATATTCTCTGAACATAAGCTACAAGAAATTAAAAATTTTTCTGTTTCTTTTCTTTGTCTCGATTTAGCCTTATTTTGATTTTAAGACATTCGCTTTTCTTTCAATAAAGGTGCATTTGATTGTTGGGATGAGAATAGGGGTTGTTGGAAATGGTAAAAATTGGATGAGAAAATGTTAGTGTGGTTCGTTTATTATTGTCCGTAAGTTAAACGGTTTCTGTAGTTTTTCTTTGTGGTGCAGGAGTTATTTTGAATTTTGATTCTCTCGGTGCCGGAGTAGGCACATTCTCCTGTTTATGTTCAGGAAGTATTATTTTTTTTGAGTATTTAATATACAGATAAACACATAGAATAAAGATAATTGAGGCAATTGTCAGGTACGACACTGTATAGTGGTGAATATGGTGATTGTTTATAGGATTTAAAGGAACTAATTCTTGGTCTTGTTGGAAACGAATGGATTCTAGAAGTTTATATAGATCCGTGTTATTCGAAAGATTTAACGTATGTATTTTTATATGGGATCCTATTGAGGAGGACGTCATATTTGATATTATACTGGAAATGTTTACTGTTGGGATAAAATGGGAATTGAATTTGGACACTTTTACGTTATGTCCGTGCAGGATGAATTCCTTGCTGCGAACATAACAACCGGGATTGATGTGCATTGCTCCTGTTCCTTGCAGAACTTGTGAACTAATGGAATTTTCGCAAATAATATCTATGTGGATGGAACCTTTTAGGGAGAAAAGCCAAGCGTTCTGCTGCGATAATTGCGTCCAAAAACAATCTTGTTCTAATGTTAAAATTTTACAATCGGATGTAATCGGCTCCTTTTTTATTAAATTTATCTCGCATTGATTTACCTTAGTATTTGCATTTAAGATTGGGGATGTGATCTGGCAGTAAAAGTGCGTATGATCCAACGTTGCGCAATTGTGGATATCATGTAATGCTAGTTCAATATAGTGCTCACGATAGTAGTCTATTAGTATATATTCATTTGCTGGTTCAATATATATGAACGATCCATTAAGGAGTGTAAGTAAAGGCATTACTTTGAATAATTGGTATGGTTCCTTGAATGGAAGTGGAATTCGGAGCTCAATAATTATCTTATCCTTGAAAATATTTGCAGATATTGTGCTTAATTTGTATATTTGTGTAATTATATTTTCTCTAGAATTTATGGGGAGCATCATTGAATTTGGCAATTCCTGTCTGATGTTCAATAAGAGTTCTTCAATTTATCTAGGGGAAATAAGTGTAGGATGAAATTTTCCAAGCCTTGAATCTGTTAAGAGATCTATTAATTCCGACTGGGTATTTTTGTATCTGAATGCCATTAACGAAACCAGTGAAATAAGTGATTCAATTTCAATGGATATTTTGTTATCCAATGTTCTGTTTTCCATTAATGATGTAGCTATCTGTATTGAAATTAACTTTTTATGCATAACCATGAAATCCTTTTCAATTGCGGCTTTAGTTTTGTTGAAAACATTTGCGGTTGCTGCGACTATCGCAGTTTGGCTTTTTATAAGTGATAGGATAGAGTTTTGGTTAAGGGTGGATTTCGGATTTGTTCATCATATAGCTTGGCATCATCTTCGTCCAATGTGCCGAAAAGAGCTTTAGAGATTGAGCCTACAGCATTGAAAAGTGTTCTTTGTTTTCAATTTTGGGTCACAAGTAACATATTCTTATATTCTATGTTTGCTATAATAAGATTTATTTGTAGCAACGTACCATTACAGGTGTGGGCCATTGCTGAATCCCTATTAAGACTCTGGCAAGTTGCTGTTATTTGCTGCGCGATGAACTGGATATTGCTAAATTCTGATTTAAAATTCGCCAGGTCGTAATAGGTGCCAATCTCCTCGAAGTAAATGCCTGCAGTAGCATTCAGCTGATAGACTTCTATCCCTGAGCCGTAGACGAAAGGGATGCAAATTAAAATAAATGCTATATGCACCATTTTTGAACCCTGGAAGATGATATTGTATTATTCGCTTGGAATGAAGAGGATGATGAAGTTGTTGATATTACTCTGAGAAAAGTTTTAAGTCATTGTTGTGGACTCTTTTATTTTTGTTGTTGACCTTTATGGTGGAATTTTCGGGGGAATTAATTTCCATTATCTCATAAGGACCTGACCACAGTGGTGAGAGTTTGTTTTCTCGAACTCTGTTCTTAAGTAGGACTTTATCGCCTACCATAAAAGATTTTTGGACGGAATCTTTGTCATATTGTAGTTCGGATTTGTCTTTAGCTATTTTGAAGCTATGCTGTAGACGCGCTTTTAACTCGTTTGCATAATTGTCGTAATTATAGCAAACGGTTGGAGAAGATTTCAAATTGCTTGGAATTTCGGCTGGGAATCCGTAAAGGAGTTCGCGATGAGTATAATTAGTACTCGAATGAGGAGTGGTATTGTAGAGAAACATGGCATAAGGAATCCATGTATCCCAGTCGTGTGGATCTTTTGCTACATAAGATCGGAGATATTCCGCTAAGGTTCTGTGGCTTCTCTCCAATGCACCATTCGTTTGAGGGTTATATGGAGTAGTTTTGAGCCTTTTAATTCTCAGCAACTTAGATACCTCGGCGAACATGCCACTTATCAGGTTAGAACCCAGATCTGTGAGGATACTTTCTGGAATACCATGTCGACAAACTATCGTTGTCGTGAAGGCTTCCGCTAATGTCTTAGATTCGGTGTTGACTATGGGAATATCCTCAGAAAATTTTGAAAGGTCGTCTTGGAATGTAAGGAGATATTTGCTTCCAGGATGAGAAATTGGGAGAGGTCCTGCAACATCTAGGTACACTCTTTCGAAAGGTTTGGAGCTAACGCTCGAGATTTTCATAGGAATTTTTGGGTTCCTGGATACTTTGTTCACCTGACAATGTTTACATTTCCTTATATACTTTACGATGTCGTCTGACATGCCAGGCCAGTAAAACTGTTTTTTTTATTCTTGTAATAGTACGGGAAACTCCTTGATGGCCTCCCGTCGGTAGTGATTGAAAATCTTTTAAAACTTGTTCGATGTCATTAATGTCGGACAAATATTTAATCGAATCTTGATGGAGTTTGATGTTTATTTGTTTATTAGCTAAGATTTTGGTAAAAGCGGTTTTAATAATTATTAGATTCTGTGGATCTAATATAGGGAAGGAGATATTAATTTGTTTTAACTGATTTGCCTCTGTATATGAGCAGATCTCAGTTAAAATCTTTTCGAGGTCTGATCTATCTCTTTGAGATCGACAACGTGAATTAATTATTGATATCATTATTGTGGAGTCTTTTTTCTTGAAGAAGTTCACTTCAGTTTCTAAAAGTGGAGATTTTTCTGAAAAATTTAGTTTCGAATTCAACACTTTTTCAAGCTCTATATCTTGCATTGGCAAGATGAAGAATTTGGGATTCGCATTTTTAGTCAGTAAAAGAGGAAAGTTTGTCTCAGTTATTATGACTGAGGAATTTTTTGATGACGATGGAGCTGGGTTTGGAGTAATAATACTCTTGTCGGGAATGTTCAGATTTGCCTGAGCTCTAGCTTGATTCCTTGTTACCACATTAACGCAGGTGGTGGGTTCTGTGAAATATGCGCTACTATCTGGAATAGCTCTACTGAGAGCGTTTGCATTTGTGTTGAGCTTACCTGATTTATGGACTATTTTGTAGTCATATTCCTCAAGACGTATTCTCCATCTCATCAGTCTTGAGGAGTGATCATTCAGATTCATGAGCCATACTAATGGTTTATGGTCAGTTATAATAGTAAACTGTCTGCCATAAACGTATGGTCTGAATTGCTCAACTGCGAAAACGATGGCAAAGAGCTCTTTCTCTATAGTTAAGTAACGAGTCTCCGCACCATTAAGAACCCGACTCACATAGGCGATTGGATGATCTCCTTGATCATCAACTTGTGAAAGAACAGCTCCGATGGCGTAGTCACTGGCATTGGAGGTGACAAAAAATTCTTTGTCAAAATCGGGATATGATAGAATTGGTGCTGAAATCAGTTTATTGCGTAATTCCCAAAATGCCTCGTCGCAGATTGCGTCGAACTTGAAAGACGTATCTTTTTTCAAAAGATTTGTGAGTGGCTTGGCTATCTTCGAAAAATGTGGTATAAATCGCCGATAGTAGCCGACGAAACCAAGGAAGGCTTCTATATCTTTCTCCTTCTTGGGTCTAGGATAGGACTGAACTGACTTCATTTTTGCTGGGTCTGGTTTGACTCCATTTTCTGTAATTATGTGCACTAAATACATAATTTCCTTTCTTAGGAAGTGGCACTTGTCGGGGTGAAGTTTGAGGTTGAAATTGCGGAGACGGCTCAATACTGCTGTGAGCCTTGTATTATGATCTTTGAGATTGTATCCATGGACTACAATATCGTCCATGTATACGAAGCAATAGATGCCTTGGAGTCCAGATAGAACATTGTTCATGGCTCGCTGAAAAGTAGCAGGGGCTCTTTTTAAACCAAATGGCATACGATTGTATTCGTAGTGGCCATAAGGTGTGCTAAAGGCAGCTTTCTCCCTATCATTCGAGTCCATTTTTATCTGGTGAAATCCACTGGCTAAGTCGAGCGTGGTAAAATATTTCGATTTCCCTAACTGGTCTAATATATCAGTGATATTAGGCAGTGGGTACGCATCGCCAATAGTAATGTCGTTAATACGACGAAAGTCTATCACTACTCGCCGCTTTTTGTGTCCATTCTCATCTGGGTTCTTTAGGAACCAGGAGAAGTGGAGAATTCCAGGGACTATGTGAAGGTCTGACGATGTCTGACTCAAGCATTTCTTGTATTTGCCTATTTATTTCAGTTCGGCTTGCTTCAGGAAGTCTATAAGGCTTGGTATAGATGGGCGGTTTGTCTTGGAGTGTCTCGATTTTGTGGGTAATCGCATCTGTATATGAAAGGAAATCCCCTTCTATGAAGAAGGGATCGTTGAATTCCCTACAGACATTGCGAACACTCTCAGATTCCTCTGAATTACAGTCATCGAATTTTATAAGGTTTTGCAGCTTAATTATTCTGCCCTTAATTGGATCTCTTTCAGAGTCTGTGGAGATGACCACAAAGTCGTCCAAGTCTTGGTAAACTGGGTTCACCTGTAAGTTGCCAGATCGGCGTCCTCCTCAGTTGTGTTGTGGATTAGGACTTTTGCCATACCTTTGACTGGTTCGACTATCGAATTTCCAAGAAATAAACCTGGCCTTATTTCTTTCTTGAAACAGACCGATTGATTTTGAATAGAAGGAGTTGGAATTTCAATGATGAATTCTGATCGAGCCGGAATATTGACTTTTTTTAAGTGATCCGATTCTTTCGGATGATTGGTAGGAAGGAGATATGATTCCAACTTTTGTGGAATTTGGAAGTTATTCGATGATTCCGACTCGATAGAATTTGAAGGAGATAAGACTTTATTGAAATTCTTTGACTTCTTTTCTGATTTATTCCTGGAATTCACTTTTTGTGAATTTATTGATGAAGGAGATAGAATTGTACTAGATGCAGCCTTTTGTGCGGCTGCAGATGGAGATATACTTTTACGTTCTTGCTTCGTATCTTGTGAAGCTTTCGGTGGAGATTGATTTTTATTTAATTCAGCCTTTTTTCTGGCTATAGATGGAGATAGATTTTCATTATTTTTGGTCTTCATTTCTGATGGAGTATTAGATAGAGATCGATTGTTATTGCTTTGTAAAGCAGTTAATGGAGATGGGATTGTATTAATATTTTTATTGGAGAATGTTATCTCCGTATATAATAGACTTTTTGTTTGAGACCTCTTTTCTGAGTCTTCGCTTTTCAAATACACGTATGGATAATTGGTGTAATATTCTTCATAAGGATAAGGTTCATTTGAATCGTTTATTTCTAAAGAAATATATTTATTTTTGTAATTGATACTAGCATAGTATCGAGATAAAAAGTCATGATCAAGCAGGCCATCGTATGAGAGGATGGAGTTATTTCCTACAATTTGAAATGGGTGTTCTAGGATGGAGTTATTATTATTCGAAGATTCTAAATTCAACTTAGCAAAGATGAGCCCTTCCGTAGAAGTGGACTCTGTGAATAATGTGTTTATATTGCAGACAGCATCTCTGTAGCAGATGTTATCTGGCTTTAATGGATGGAGTTTTATTAAACTGATCTCTGCTCCTGTATCAATCAAAAAGGTAAGATTGGAGCAGAACAGATGTCGACAGGCAAGGAAAGCGTTAGTGAATTTTTATTGAGCCCTCGCTGCATCCAGTTTCCCTGCCTGGATGCCGCTGGACTTTTGCTGTCCTTCCTATTTGGATACGGTGATCTAGCTGAGATATTTGCATTTTTATATCTGGGTGGAGTTCGATTCTCTTGGAATACTGGCTGCTGCCAGTTCCTGTTTTGTGGCTGTCTATCAGCCGTGCTTGTTTGCGGAGCTGTGTTTACTTTTTGGAAATTATTCCGATTTCCTTGATTGTCGTTAAATCAGGAATTATTTGCAGCTCTTGTCCTGCATTCTTCGATAGAATGGCCCATCCGATGGCAATATCGACAACTAGGGACCTGTGACGGAGATGTAGCATTCCTAAAATCTGGAGGACGTTGTAATTGTGGGTTTAGCTTTGGAACTGCATTGAAATTTTGTATGGTGCGTTGTATTACTGGGCAACTTGACGCAGCATGCCCCAGTCTATTACATTTGAAGCAACGTAAGTTGTTATTTATACTTTGAAAGGAATTTTGATTTACCTTGTTATATGTTTGAAAGTTAGGTTGCTTCTGCTCCATACGAAATGAGTGATCTAGGATATGTGATTCTAGTGCAGAGAAGGATTTTTCGGAATGTACCTTAGCCAAAGTTTGTAATTGTGGATTGGATAACCCATCTTCAATTCCTCTCACAGCCTGACACTCATTATCTTTTAACAAAGACCGTAGGAGCACCTTGTCTGTTGTATAGGAATGTGTTGCCTCATTTAGCTTGGACAGTGTTGTATTTAATCTCTGCAAAAAGTCTTTTACACTTTCCTGTCTTCTTTGTCTGGAGTTGGTCAATTGGGTTTGTAGTGTGGCCCTAGAGGTTTTGACTTCGAAAGTTTGAGCCAATAGCGATTTTAATTCAGACCAATCTGATATTTGGTTGTACCTGAATACATCATACGCTTCGGCGGATAGTTTACTACTTATTAAACTAAGGAGGGAGTGCTTTTCGTTCGTCGTCGATGCCGTCGCGTATATATCATCACAACTTGAAATGAATTTGTGAAGATCTTTGGGATTTCCATTAAAGTTGGGAATTAACGATCTAGCTTCTGATAGAAAGACGGTAGATTGGTCTCTAAAGGAGACATTATGATGATGGTCTGTGAAATTATGTGTATTATTCGATACGTTTTGGATTCTAGAGTCCAATTGCTCTTGAAGGGCAATCATCGTTTCTGTCTATGATGTTTCCATCTCGGCGAAAACATAATTTTTGAAATAGTCATGCTCCAAATCATTACGACCGGTATATGAAATTATTTCATTATGCGTTTCCTCAAAATCATCCCAGTAATTTTGCATTAAGGTGATCTTTTTTGTAAGATATGTCTGGGTTGTAGTCGATAATGAATTAAAATTGATCGATTGTATAATTCGTGACATAGAATTTTGCCTGTGATCCTGCAATCTAAACCGTATTGCAATTGACTGATCTTTGTTTGTATTGTCTTGGGTATCAACTGCAGTTGTTTTCTGCACAGTCTTGGGGGGTGGAATGTAAAAGGGGTTATTTGTGTGTTCTGTGTGAATTGATATGGACTTCAGCCTATCAGACAGAGTTGCCTTTATAAGATGGTACCAGTCCTCTGTTTTTTCATAGGATGACTGCTTAAAATAATCATGAGTTTCATCAAAATTTTCATGATCTTGAATCAGTGTTTTCTTTTTTTCAAATGAAGCCCACAGTTCTTCCAAATTTTGGAGTTTTTCAGAAGTAAAATCTGAAGTCCTTTTGCTTTTATTTGCTCTGTGATAATCGGCCAGAATTTGTCTAATTTCTGTAATTTTTGGGACTTGTGACAAGCAAAGCTCATCGAAAGATTTGGTTTCTTCAGTCATGTTTAATTGATTTATATTTTGTTTGGGAATTAATTAATTAGTTATGGAAGAAATGTTTAAAAAAAATGTTGTTTAAGTTTTCCCAAGGACAATAAACAGGTAGCAAGTTGGATATACGTAGATAATTATGTTTAATTAAATTTTGTAAGAGTTGAGAAAAACACAGCGATAGGAATGTGAAGAATTGTGGAATCTGTCAACAAGGGAAAAGACAAAAAGATAAATGTTTTATTTTTATTTGGTAGAAAAAATCTTATGGTTTTTGGTTCCGTCTGTCACCAGTTGTTGTGTGTAGGTATGTACATATGGTTAAGTGACGGAAAAGGTATAGACCGCAATGTGTGGAAAAAATAGAGCAAGATAAAGAGGAAAATTTGTTGTATTTGACCGTCTTACGAGGTTTTTGATTTATTTTTATTTCTTGGAGATGAGGGAGAGAAGTTAAAAAAAAATTTAAATAAATTACTGGGAATTTCAATATATATAAAAAAAAACTGATTGTCACTTGTTTGTTGTAAATATCTCTTATTTAAATCGAAATAAAAAGTAGGAAATTAAATTTATTAAGAATAAGGAAGGTATAATGATAGGTAGGGGAACTATTGTGGGATTTTTTAGTAGTAAGACGGTTAATTTATTTTAATTGGATGTAGGGGAAGAAAGAGAAGAAAAAAGGTGTTTCTAATAATTTTTTTTTTTGCAAATTATAGCGAGAGAAGTAATAAACAAAATCGCTCTTTCCAACCACAATCTTTCTCGTGATCGATAGGTATATGAAGCTCTATCTCAGGGGATCGATTTTTGGTTTATTCGAAGTCCTCTGGCCAGCAAGCTCACAAGCTCTTATCGCAGTGGTCGCTTCGTGGAAAAAATAGATTTCTACTTTTATATGTAGGTACAATCAAAATAAGCAAAGAGAGAGAAGGAAGGAAAAGAAAAATCAGAAATGCGAATATGAATTTCTCTAGGATTGCAAAATGTTAAAATTATGTATTTTATTTTATTTAAAAAAAAAAATTCTTTATAGGTGTAAAGGGTTGTTGGCCCAACCCAACGGGTTTTTATGAGGCAATTAAATTTATAACAAAAATGGCGTATATATATATATAAAGAGCAAATATTAATTTTTGATCAATGAGAAAATATATTTAAAAAAAAACGGAATTACACGTTACTGTCGTGGCGCAATATTAATGATTCTGCGGTTGTGACATCATAACTTTAGCCAGCAGCAGATATACGACTAATTTTAAGCAGTTTGCAGTATCTATGCATTTTTACTTCGCACAGTTAAATGCTTGGCGATTGCGAATTGTTTATTAAAAAACTGTTGCATCCACTGCTGTGGATGGTTGAATAATTCACTTCGCATAGTGAAATGCTCAGCTGGGCTTACTGTTTGTTTACTAACAGTATTGGGGTCTCCAGCTGACGGCAGTGACTGATGTAATGCTTTGCGATTAATTTCAAGGTATTGCACTGGTCACTAGGTCAGAGTGGCTTCCGCCTGTAAAGATTCTAACAGGTGACCCGACTTTGCGAGTGGATCAGGTTGCTCAGTTGTGGTTTTGGCGATTAGGAATTAAGAGTTATAAGTATCGGTAAAGAAGCTCAAATTGTATGGTTATTCAAAGTAGATTAATTAAAAAAAGTTTTATATGTGTATTACGCGAGTGTTTTACTGGGGACACGACACTACCTTTCTTTTTATCCAAAAGTAATGCGAAATTGTTGGGGTTTCGACTTTCCTCCTAATAGTAGGCTTGCGGATTTGGAGTGGTTTAGGAAAGCCTGTTGATAATTGTTGGGAGTTGATGGTATTGCTGATGCTGGGGGTTGACACAACTGAAGGATGATCAAGGTGATGGTGCTGATACGTCGCGCGTCCTGGACGACGATTTCTTGGAGTCTTCCTTCTGGGAACCGTCTTGTTGAGGCAGGGATGAAGCCTCGCTAAATTCCCTCGTTGGAGCACTATGGCACTCTAAACTTTTCCTCTAAGTACCCTTTTTTGGGTACCTGGGCTTATTTTTTCTTCGTTATTATTATTTATTTCTTTTTATTTGTTTATTATTTTTTTTTTATTTTTTTTTAAGGCATTTATTTTATAGGTAGGAGCACCGCTGCCACCAGTTGTTAAGTACACGATCTCTCGTGCTTCCCGTTATGCCCAGGAAGAATCGATCGGAGAGGAAATTGAGAACACGAAAAAAAACTATATGACAAATAGTTCACTATTATATTCTTTATTGGGATCAAAAATGTTGAAACTTATTACTCACGAGGTGATTTTAAGAAAATTACAATTTATCAGATTTTACTAATTTCACAAAACTTGTCACTAGAAAAGTATTTGAATGTATTCCTTGTTGCAATCAAAAAAAGTGGAAGCTTATGACTCGCGAGGCGATTAATTTAGGAGATTTTACTCCTCGACGGGTTAAAAGACGACTCCCCGAGGTTTGGGCTTGCCGGCCCCAGGTACCCATGATCACTTGCAAAAGCTTTTTTTATCTTTTTATCGTTTTCTCACGACGTTAAAAATCGTTCGTGAGAAAATGTACAAAAGTTTTGATGCAACCTATATGCATCTATGCAAAACTGTAATACGATATGCACTTGTGCGCCCGTCTTGAAATATTAATTTTAAGAGGGCGCGAATAATTCTGATAATTTTATGTATGTATATGTACATACAAGTAGATTGGAGGAAGTTAGTAAACTACGTATATACGTATGTGAGTGGACTGTGTGTCTGATAACAAAATGCGATTTATGCTAAATTGCATTTTGTTATAATGTGGGAATGCATTTCTAAATGCATTTTGCATTTTTATATTAAATTTTGAATGGATTTTAAAATGAAATGTTTTTTTCAGGGCCAATTAATGGTACATCAATATATCGTATTGGACGATACATTGATAAATTGGTATTATGGTTGTGATTCGGGGCAAAGGTACCTGAGTCACAACACATGCTCGAACACAGAAATGAAAAGTTGTTTGCAGTGACTCTCGTATTCACCAACATGTACGTTGCGCTTCGATCGGTCCTTGCATCTATTGATTTACTGCTTTCAACAGATACATTTTCGATACTCGATCAAACAATTTTACCTAAGAAGTTTGTTGTAAACATTTAACGCGATATTTAACTTTTTGTGAACTTTACGGTTACTTTGCTCAGATCCTGCTGATAAATATTCCCTGAATCTTGTTCAATATCATGCCGATGGAAAGAAAGATTGCAAAAATTGTACGGATTATATAATAAGAATGAGGCAACAGAACCTGCTATATTATCCTTGTATTACAAATAAATTTCCAGTGTTCATGTATAATTCATGGACTTTTGTTTTCATTTTAAACCATTCGCTTCAATATTTTTGTTCATTTCTTAAGCATTTCCTTTTTTTTAAATTTCAGATATTACCTACATAACTAAAATAAGACTCATATAAGTTTGCTGTTATGAATCGAGATAAATTTGATTTGCTCTGAATTTGTCCAGAAGTGTCTAAAATTTCCAGAGAAAGTGATTTATTATAAGAAAGAAGTTCTTCAGATGTAATTGGTTTAGTAAGTAGAAATTTTGCTAATAATCTAGATAAATGTCTGCTAAATATAGCCCATCCCTTCCTGTTTTAAAAAATTCTAGAATGGTTGGATGGGAAGTAAAAATTGATTATAATAAATTTTAGATTTTTACATTCTGTGGAGCTTATCAGTACAAGCTGTTGTATACCAACAACCAAAGATAAGAAAATTTATGCATGGATAACAAATTGTATCCACAAATTCCTTTAATACTGAAGTGGGTCCAAAAAATGCATTCATAAATTAACGTGAGCCAATTTATATCTGAAATGCATCCACGAATTCCAGGGCACAAATTCAAGTACATGTGCCATACTATCCAAGCGGCACATATCCAAATCACTTTCCTCATGCCCAAGCGGACGTAGTCATATTCAAGGGCACATGCTCCAAATAATTCTGCCTGCACGACAAGAAATTATGTGACAAACACATATAATACTTCGGATGAAATATGCACGCGCTAAACACTTTTCGATGGGTAAACATTAATGCCCGTTAAGCCTCGTTTCCACTTATACAAATTGTGCCAACTTGTTCGGCAACATGTTGTGTACTTGTTGGGAGCCGACATGTTAGCCTAAACTTACAAGTGTTTCCATTTAAATAAATTCTCGCGAACTTGTTGGCTTAACTTCTCACATTCTACTCCATTGCCTTCCACTAGTTTAGCCAACACAACAAATGAGCGTTTCCACTTACACCCAACAAATTCTGCGAGTTTTTACAACCGACATCGAACAAGTTGCCAACATGTGTCTGAACTTTCATATAGCGTTTCCACTTAGACAGAATGTTGCCAACTTGTTTCAAAACTTGTCGGGTAAGAAAATTTGTATAAGTGGAAACGAGGCTTTAGGAAGACGCGAGTTATAATTCTCGCTATTCCTTCGAGATAATTCATTTATATTGAAAAAAAAGAAGATTAAAACAATCCAATTTCAATTAACACTTTTATTCAATATCTATTTCTATAGTTAACTGGAGCTAAAACTGATTTATAAAAGAAACATAAAACTTTTTAGAAGGAATTTACCTACTCACTACCTGCGGTAGTGATCCTAACGCCGACGATTACAGACTACCTTTTTTCTTGTACACAAATTAACAATTTTCCTTCATGTTGCCGAGTAAGCACTTTTATCATTCTTCACCATAAGAGTCTTCTTTCCACCGTTATGCTGAATGTAGCATTTTTGTCAGTGTGAGAAAACTTTTGCCTTACCAAGCCATTGACTTTGGTCGGGTTGGAATATTGATTGATATTCTGTAGGTTCCTCAAGGTGTCATCTGTCTTGTCACGTTGCAAGTCGAGGTATGCATTTAGTTTTGTCATTAAGTTACGTTGCATATCTGTATATGTAACTCCTCCGCGCTTTAGGTCAGAAGTCTCCGACTTCGAATTTATTATCTTGATTTTTTTCTTTTAAATTTGCATGATATGTACAGGGCAATACCCAAGAAACTTCTGATCAGTATCATAAAAATGCTTATCGGTTCCGTACATAATTGTTTTGTGGTATTTGAGTTCTTGAATTTCTTTCACATTTTCAAAAATTAATTTATCGAAATTTATTGGTTTAACATAGATCTTTTTAATGTTACTTGTTGGATAATAGAATTTTTCAGTAAATACCATTTTTTTACTATGGAATTTCTTGTCTCTTATTCCTAGAGAACAGTTATTAAAGTTTATTAGATAATTCCCGGATAAATTGAATTTTCTTTTGTCACAATTTTGCCACATAATGTCATGGTGCATGTTTACTAACAATACAGTTTCATCGTCTATTTCTTCAATACTTGTTACATCATTGTATCCTAGTGAACACTTTTTCTGGAAAATACAATGTTTGCTTAGTTTTAGGTCCTTAAATATTGCATCTTTATCATATTTATAAGATTCTCCTTGTATTTCTACAATGAATTCTTCTGAATCCTTAACTTCAAATCCTTCCGAATTTGGAATTGGTTTGATTATTTGTAAATCGGCAATTACGTAACTGATAGGAATTTTAATAGCGAAGACAAGAACTTGATCCTTGTTTTTTGTTACTCCTGATTTTAACTAATTTAATTTGTGCAAATCTATGTCATAAGAACCTAATTCTTCAAGAGTTAACATCTTGGATGGATTATATTATTTTTGGTGGCCATAATATTATCAAGAATTTGATTAACTTTATTTACAATGTATCTTAGTTTATTCTTTTGTTCCAAAAATAGTATTTTATAATTTAGTTCTGTTAAATGTTGATTGGTTGAGTTAAATGAGTTTAAAATTTTGTTTCGATCATCCTCTATTAGTAATTTTAAATCTGATAAAGTTTTGTTAAAATGGTTGTTTATTTTTACTTGCTGATTTACATTCTGTATGATTTGGTGGTTGTTTTCATCAATTATTCGTAAATGTTCAAGTATTACTTGCCTGTCGTTATCGTCCATAGTCCGTCTGTCTATTATCATTTTGCTTTATTGAGTTTTGGATATTTCGGAGTTTGGTTTTAACTAATTTAATTTCTATTTCTAAAGCTGGTATATCTTCTAACTTTAAATAGCCTATATTATGTTCTAGCTGATTTAAAATTAGTAATATCTCCAATGGGTTAATAATATGCACAATTGTGTTCGTGTCATTACATATTTCCACTTGCCTGAGCTTTATTCTTACATGTCCGTCCTCCTGGGGTCTTGACTGTACCTGCGGTAGCCCTTGAGCTGTACCTATCAACATCAACAACAGTATTGCGGTTACCTGTAAATTTATACGATCTTTTGATATTTGATAAATGTACATCTTTTAATGGGTACTTCCTGAAATATGGTTGATCTTTTTGTCTTAACCTCTTATAATTTTTTGTGTACCCTTCTTGCCTTTTTTCGGAATACTCTTCTCTATGTTTATTTAATTTGCTGATATACCTTGCTTTCTATGTATTTACTTTCTTTACCAAGGTTGTATAGTCTTTTAGCTTATGAGACTCTCTTGGATTCATTTCTATAGTTGAGTGATACCTATCATTATAGTTCCCTATTGCCTCTTGCACTTTTTGTTCCAATGAAATTTTACCCTCTACTGCTTGAATTTTTTCTATTATTGTGGAATGTAACCTTTCTATATCGGCATTGCCGTATGGTTGTTCGGCTTCGTCCAATGTATTTCTATACCCTTCTTGTTGACATAAATTTTAACATGCTCAGATTTAAACTCGTTGTCCATAACGATTTTCTTAGGTTTCTCGAATGTTACTAAATAACCCTCAGGTATGGCGATCTTTTTCGTCCAATTCCTATCATTAATTAAATAAGCTTTGGCAAATTTAGTTAGCTTATCTATGATAGTTACGAACGTTTGCTTGCAATAATGAAACATATCTAAATGAATAATTTCGTTTTTGTTATTTGGTGTTTCTGTTACACTCAATACTGGTTTTAAAGGCTTCCTATCGTATTTCATCTGTTGACTCTTTCCGCAATTGTTAATAATCAATTGTATGTGCTCTTTTAATTTTGGGTAATAAATCTTGTCTGCCTGCACGACAAGAAATTATGTGACAAACACATACCTACAATACTTCGGATGAAATATGCACGCGCTAAACACTTTTCGATGGGTTAACATTATTGCCCGTTCGGAAGACGCGAGTTATGAATTCTCGCAATTCCTTCGAGATAATTCACTTTTATTTTTAGAAAAATAAGATTAAAACAATCCAATTTCAATTAACACTTTTATTCAATATCTATTTCTATAGTTAACTGGAGCTAAAACTGATTTATAAAAGAAGCGTTAAGCTTTTTAGAAGGAATTTACCTACTCACTACCCGGGGGATTGCTCCTAACGCCGACGATTACAGACTACCTTTTTTACTGTACACAAATTAACAATTTTTCTTCATGTCGCCGAGTAAGCACTTTTATCATTCTTCACCATAAGAGTCTTTTTTCTACCGTTATGCTGAATGTAGCTTTTTTCAGTGTGAGAAATCTTTTGCCTTACCAAGCCATTGGCTTTGTCATCTGTCATCTGTCTTGTCACCTTGCAAGTCGAGGTATGTATTTAGTTTTGTCATTAAGTCACGTTGCATATCTGTATATGTATCTCGCGCATGCTTATTTTATTCAAGTAAACAGATCAAGTGTCGTGTGAAATATTCAAGCGTAAACATTTGTCGATGGTTCAGGATAATTAGCTGTAAGAAAAATGCGCTTGCTTTTCTCACTGAAGTGTACTGCTCATGTTGCAATCCGCCGTCCAGAAAAATTTAACTCGTGGACATATTTTTACCATGGGAAATTTTGTGGCTCCTGTTCACGAATCAGAAATTTTGGATTGTGGGGAAGAACTGAACAATTCTGATTAGTTCATTTTCTCAGGTCCGACATGCTGATTTTGGGGAATGGGTGATACGAATATTCATATAGGTCAATCCAATTGACCAATGAGAAGACTGAAACAATTGAGCCTTTCTTTAAAAGACTCGTCGCTGGATAAAAGAGCCTAGTTTTGAACAGTCCGATTTCAGAGTTTAAACTTTAGAGTTCAAAAGATATTAACGTTGGTTTCGCGGTTTTCATAAGTTTTGATTGTCTTGTACAATTTTAATATTAAAGCTTAATTTGTGAAATATTTGTAAAAGTACAAGTTTTAGTTTTAGTTTTAGTTTTTAAGTAAAAGTGTTTAATTAAAATAAAGATCTTTCTTTCCGTGAAACGAGTGCGTGTTAACTGGTACGGTACAACAGGGTACTGAAAAAACTTTGTCAATAGGGAAAAGTATCTTTTCTTTCCAAACACTCGTGAGGACAATTTTGGAAGAAAAGGACCACGGTGTGTTTCTCTTCTGGAAGGAATACAAAAATTTTTGGCGCAGCCGGTAGGATAGTGCTGGAAAAGACACCCAAATCCTTTATCTTGGGGCTGAGTCTGGTCCTGAGGGCACTATCTATACCAAAGGGCCTACTCTCCTGAGGAAATCAACTAACAGGGACCTACAAACCTGTGACCTTGACAGTTTTTTCTTTAAATAAACTCTTTATTTGTTGGCTCTCTGGCTCTTTTTCAAAATTCCTTAAAATTAGGTGGCAAAAGACTCTACAAAGTGTAAAAAAAGACGCCAGCTAAACTAAAAGTTATAAAGGTCAATAGGGACAATTAAACAATTAAAACAAACAAATGACACAACATGGCAGCAAAACAACGTAATGAAACAAAAGCCACAAAATACTCAACATTAAAAACGGATACAAAAATTTTGAAAAGGATCTAAAAGAAATTTTAAAACCAGTCCCAATTTTGACAATTAGGTAAGTGGATGTTCCAAGAGGTTCCAAATTACCAAAATGATTTTATAAAAGCTAATTCCTTAAAGAAGCGAATTTTCAACTAAAAATATCGTAGCACCGAGATCGAAACCGAATTAAAAATTAATGACCGAACGAACGAAAAAATTTACGCGATACCGTTAGAGTTAGAGTCCCTCGAGAGCTGCCTGTAGTATCATAGACTTCTACAACCTGCCCTCGTCATCCCTCCAGCTGTGCATCTCTAACGGAGCGCTTGTACTTCCCACAGCACTTGTAACGGTTCCAAAGCGATTAGAAGTTTGGTGGAATAGTGTTGCAAATGCTATGGCCTGGTATCACCAGCGAAAGACAAGAGCGCGTCCTGCATCGACGATAGTGGTTGCCATGTGCAGTTGAATGTGTCTGCGTTCGTTGCCATATATTCAAGACGTGAACGTCTCTTCAATCTGGCAACGAAGTGGCGCTTAAGTGCTTGTGCGTGGTGTTGTGGGTCAGTGTTCTGATTGTACATTTGGCCAGTGTCAACACAAAGCTAATCAAACAACTCACTCGACTACAGACATTTGGTCACCATAGAAACGATGTCCTAGTAATGCCTTAATTCGGGTGGACCAACTGACACATACCGCGCACGAGATCCATTAGACCTTGCAATGCTGGGCAAGTGAAACAGGGTTCGGTCACCGGCACAAACTGCGCAGATCCTCTGAACCGGCCGGTCAATATGTGACAACTGATTAGGATACACAAGACTGTGATGGAGCAACTTGAATGCTACATTAGCGTCTTTGTAACTAGAAGGATAACTGCAGACTACTTTGCAAGTTATCCCTCCCATTACGCGCATATTCATCCCGAGGTGTGTTCGCCATCTGTTGTATCCTGTATACTCCGGAGGTCTTATGGACATAAGCACGTCACCTAGCACATGTGTCGTAAGTGTGCTGAAAGGCGTGTGAGGTTGTCTGTTCAGAAGTAAAGCATGTTCCAACTTAGTGCCAGGGTCACTGGTCCCAAGTTTGCGCAATCTCTGCGCAGAAGCAGCCAGGTCGTGCAGTTGTTGAGTGTTAGTGTGTTTTCGACAGTTTTCAGAGAGATCAATAATATCTCCGAGAACCGTCAGTGTATGTGTGTCAGCTGGAAAACCTCGAGCATTATTGAAAACAGAATCTATTAATTCAGGATTAAACTAGATTGGAATCGACGAGAATTGCGTGTGCCGTAGAGCATTCCACTTAAGGTGAAATGCTGGCCTGATTCTGCCCCAGGTCTGAATCGTTGAGATAGATCCTGTGGCCAGTCACGAGGATAGGGTGGTCGAACAGAGAGCAGGTAGTAATACTCCCCTATGCCGATCCCTCCCGGTACATTCACCCACAGTTGAGAAATCAAGGTGTCTCTCTGGCAAAACACTCGTTGAAATGCACGCACTTGGAGACACCTTGATTTCACAACCAAGTTAGTGAGAACTAATCCACCCATCTTGACTCGCAGACAGATCGTGATTTCAGCAACCCATATTTTTCCGCACCAAATGCGTCTATCGCTTTTGCTTGAAGAAGACCTAGGAAGCCTTCGTCAAACGTCTCAGACTTTAGCAGATGAACGATGCACGAGGTAATCAAATAATTTATCACGACTGGCCTACCCATTTCGGATAATGGAAATAAACGACTACGCCATGAATTTACAGCTCTAGAGAGTTTCTCCAGTGCAATACGGCTATTATTTGATTTACTCTCGCGTTCGATATAATCACCTAAACACTTCAGGTAAGTATAAGTCCATTGGATGTTCAGGGGAGTATCTGTACGATCTGTACACCTTCCACACCACAAGCCTTAACTCTTACTAAGGTTGATTTTAGCACCCGCTATACGCATGTAATGTTCGAAAACAGCACGAGCTACAGGAAAAGCTTCATCTCTTGTCACGAAAATAGAAAGGTCATCCGCATATGGCCACATAAGACGCATCACATTGTATATGGTAGACGAACTGAATACTGTCCGAGCATTCGACGAAGATTCACCAGCAGCGGCTCCAACAAAAGACCATAAAGCATACCTGACAATGGACATCCCTGTCTGTTACCTCGATGAAACGAGATAGGAGACAGAACTTGTCCTTGATGCTTAATCAAAATCGCTGAATTTCTAAATAATTTCCCGACGCTATCGAGGCATCTGGGCGGAAACCCAAATGCCTTGAGAGCAGTCAAGAGATACTCGTGTGAGACGCTATCAAAAGCCTTTAGTTGGTCTAATGAAATCATGGCCATTTGTATACCTGTCTGTTCATGGTGGGCAAACAAATGCTTGGCCACCACGATGTTGTCGTCGAAACTACGACCAGGTACACAATAGGACTATTCCGGGTATATTACCGAAGCAATCACTGGGCGGAGTATCGCCCCTAATGCTTTGCAAACGATTTTGTAGTCTACATTGCATAGGGTTACTGGCCTCCAGTTCCCCATCCTCTGCAAATCTTCTCCAACTAGAAGAAAAGTGTGAATGTATCTCAACTGCCGAATTGAAGACTTCCAAAAGGTCTGGAATTAATAAATCACTGAAACGTATGAAGAATTCTGGAGTCAAGCCGTCATAGGCAGGTGATATGTGTCGCCTTATATCCTTTTTCGCAGCAATCATATCCTCCAATGTGATTAATGTATCCAGGAGCTCCTTACTGTCTTCAGAGAAAGTGGGAATATTCTCAAGAAATTCATTAGTGGTCGAGGATGTGTTGGACGTCGATTCTGAGTTGAAACTACTGTAGTAGTCTCGAATATATTCTGATAGCTGTTGTTCCGTTGAGGACTTGTCCAGATTTATCAATTATCGATTCGACCCCACACGAAGCAGTTCGTCGTCTAGTTGCCTGGAAAAAGTACTCGGTTTGAGAATCGCCTTCCCTCAGCCAGCGTGATTGGCCGCGCAGCACAAGCTCCAAACTGTGCTTGTAAGTTTGTGTCGCCAAGCGTTCCTTTATTCTATTGAAATAAAGAATCAACTCCGGCTGAGTTGGGAGAAGCGCTGCCACCCGAGAGACCTCGGCCGACAAGCTAGAAGCCGCACTTCGATCGAAACTCGTTTCGACTAAAGATCGAATCTGGAGCTTTCCAACATCCCACCATTGACTAAAAAAGGAAAGTCAGCCTTCCTCTCTTGCCAATCGTGCCAGAATTCAATGAGCTCATTGATAAACTGCTTGGAATTCAACAAATAGTTGTTGAATATCCAGTATGCAGTTCTTCTTTCAACTAGATTGCTGGTCGCCACTACAAGAAGATGATCGCTAACCGAACACACTTAGTGAGTGACACCAACGAAATGTTCTAGTATTCTAGGTGAGACGTAAAGTCTATCAATTCTGAAGCCTGCGAGACTTCCATGGATATTTCGCGAGACCTTCATGTATGATGTAGCCGTAGAGTCTGAAAACACCGACAAAATAATTCCTCAATCGAGTAGCATTGACAGAGATGAACTCAACTCCAGAGTGGCGATCCATTGAGAGTGCAGTTGGAAGCACCTCAGAGGACAGTTTCGCCGCTAAAATTCACCAGACAGTATTGAACACTATCAAGAACTTGCCTTGTCCTTGTCATGAGGAAGGTACACGTTTACTACCTTGACATGTTTGTCTTGTACGACAAAGTCCAAGGAGGAAGCGAAGCCTGGAAAGATATCTGTATAAACAGGAGATGATAGTGTGAATTTGTTGGATATAATGATTGCCACTCCGAGGCGCAGGTGTGGCAAACATTGTATAGCCAGTATGCAGGTAAGCATAACGCTCAAGTTGTGTATAAGTGTCTTGAGTGAAATTCGCCTCCTGCAGAAGTGTAATGTCCATATCAAACATTTTGACATGTTCGATAGTACTGTATAGACTTGTATGAGCACTTGAACCCCCGGTGTTAAGAGACGCTATCTTACACATTCAAAGAGACAAGAATCTCAAACGATGATGGTACGACATCTACCGACGAGGAGTATCGGCCAACCGATGCTCCTGAATCAATTCCTCCACCTTCGTATGAAGTCGTTCTAACCGAGCTACATCGTTGTACTTCCTCTTCTTCTTGGACTCCTGTTGTGGGAGGTGAAGCTGAGGAAGTAACAACTCTGGCTTCTCCAGCTTCTTTACAAGAATACTCCAGATTTTATCTGAATTCTTCTTGTACTGGAGCTGGGCAAGAATTTCGGAGATCTTCTTCCTAGGAAGGGTTTCCATCCCCTTCGAGTCTTCAAATTGGCTACCAGTCGGAACGATGCTATCATACGACTCGTAGCCACTCGAGAAACCAGTATCATCTAAGCCGGTCATGTCGCAGTCCGAAAGCTGCTCGAGAGATGCTTCCACCTCCCTCACAACAACCTTCTAAATGCCAGCTCCACTACCGTCCTCCTCCGAGTGGGGGGTGTTATACGCCGCCTCTCGTGCTTTCCGTGGTGGAGAAGAAGAGGAAGCGGGAGCTGGAAAGAATGTATTAGTTATAATTGAAACACCTCACTTTGTTTCTTTTCTTTATTTGTTCGATCGTTTTATCTTGTTAGATCGTTAATTAAATTACTGTGGTATTCGTGTCATCATAACATCCCATCCTCCTTGGAAAAAGAAAATTCGTGATGCCAAAAGAAGAGCGAATTTTCGATTCTAACGGTAGGTTCACGTTTACAAGAAATGTTCACATTTTTTTCATAATTATGATTACATAAGGTGTGTATTTTATATAAAAACCTCTTAAATAAAAAATTCTCTTTTTTTTTAGTGACAATTTATGACTAAAGAAGTGTATTTCTCATTAATTTTTTTCTTTTATTTAATAATACAAAATATTTAAAAGTATTTAATATGAAAGTAGTACTTTAGTAGTATAAATCTCTTATTCAAATATATCTTCTCCTTTATTTTTTTTCGAGTAACATTCTAAACTTATGATGATGTTTAACATTAGAAGTCTTAAGACTTTTAGAAATGATTCAGAATTGTATCATCGTTTATATTTCAAGCATGTTTTTTATTTGATTTTTTTGTGTGTTTTGATAAAAGTAATATAAACGTAATAAAAATAATGATATTGGCATGTCTTTATTTTATTGCTAGTGCGATTGATTTTGGTTCTACCTTTCACTTTTGCTAGTATTTAGGTCATTTTCAGTTTGACTTTCAATATTCATAGTTCCCTTTTTTTGTATGCTAATTGTTCTACGATTTTTGTAAAATTTAAACGCATTGACTAATAATATTACGAAAATAATTATGACGTCGCAGAATAATGATGAACATTGTGCGAGTCTATTTGTGCCATTTCTTTATTTTCTTGTTCTTCTTGGAATTTTATCTTCCTTGATAAGCTCGTCAAATGGGAATAAGCAGAGTACTTTATAAATTCCACCTTATTATAGGTAGTACTGTGGTTATTAGTCTTTGGAAATTCGGTTTTACTTGTGAAATCGTTAATAATTGTCGTTAGATTTAATGAGCGTATGTAGTAGTTTTTCATTTCAGTAACCTTGATATAGTAACCTAGTATTGTTAGATCGGCTGCGTAGGTAGGAATTACCTGATATTTCAATTATACCTACACCTGATATAGTCTGCGGGTATATATTGTCATGGCATATGTAATCAGCCGTGAGAGTTTGGAGCGTCGAAAAGAGCCATTTATTGGTCTGAGACAGTTGTATCCAAATTGTATTATGGTTAAACTGCTTTAGGTTGCATGAGGGCAAAATTATATTTTCTATTCGTAAAAGATTTATTTCGCAGAGCTCTGTATTGGTATTTATTACGAATTTCGGGTGGTTTATGCGACACATTAACAAGTTGTGGTCCTCCGTGACACAGTTAAGAAATTCCCTGTGGGACATATCGTAATAGTGTTGCTTATTATAATCTATTACAATATATTCCATATTAGGTGGTATAAAGACCAAGTGTTCGTTATGTGGAGTTGGTAGGCGGATAACTTTAAACAGTTGGTAACTTTCCCTCTTGGGTAAGGGTATACGGAGTTCGTATATTACCTTAGAGTTAAGATAAAGTAAGTTGTTATCCTTCATGTTTGAGGGAAGTTTAATATCGCTTGGGAGCTTTTTGCCGATCGTAACAAATACTTCGTCCAGTTGGTCTGGAGTAATGATCGCGGGGTGAAATTTGCCGTGGCGGATATCTGTCACTAACTCCACAATTGCATTGGCGACATTTTTATAACGCATTATCATGAGTATTATCAGAGCGATGAGGGACTCAAATTCATAAATTACTTTCTGATGGTAACTTCCATTAGTTAGATTACTCACCAATTCTTTAACATAGGAAAGCTTAAAATCGAGTGCATCCATCTGTTTATTAAAATCAGTTTGTGATTTATTTAGAATATTTACAGTTGTCTCAATTATGACCGTTTGATTTTTTATCAGGTTTAATAGGTGGTTTTGGTTATATCGAACTTTCTTGATCTGATCGTCATAGTAGGGGAAGGTGCTGTACCTTGGTACCTTTTTGAAATAGTCGTTTTTTTTACAAAACTAGTGGGACAAATCATAAGCAACCGATTATTAAAGATTGTCTAACCCAAAACCTTTCCAATAATAGTCGAATATGCAGATAAAAATTTATATTTCAGGATATCTGAAAGGAAATATGAAGGCACTCCTTTTGGTCCAAGGTACAACATGCAGCGTACCATGGACAGTGGGGTATTGTACCTTGGATATTTGTAATATACTAAGAAGAAATGATGGTATATCATCAGGATTAATTTAATTACACTCTTTATTCAAACAAGAATAACAATATTCGCGAGGCAGGTTACTAAACAAAAAATTGATATAGATATACATCTTTAATTTATTATTTAACTAAAGGCCGATCTATGGCTTTTTTACATGCCCATGGTGAAAATGTTTGAAGTGTCCAAGGTACACACCCCTTGCAAAAGAAACAAAACTGCCTGTGAAATATTTGAAGGCGCGCTATTCATCACATGATGCACGATTTATAATAGTACATATAAACAAGTTTAACCTTAGTTGGAGTCCAAAGATATAGAAAGAATAGAGCTCCCAACACTTTAAATTCTTTATCACTGGAAAATATTTACTTTTTTGACGAACTAATTCCCAGAATAGCTTAAGTGTCATCTGTTGATTAGTTAAATCGGATAAAAGTGCGTTTATTTAGGTGATAGCTACAGTCCGTGTGGAAAATAAAATGGCCAAAGTACATACATGTCCAAGGTACAGCATCTTCCCCTACTTAGCGTGTTATGAATTCACTAAACCTACCATGCCTAACTACCTAATCTCGGATTCATGACGTAAATCAAAACACAAATCTCAAACGCACGTCATGCGTCTAGCAAAATCACGTTTTTACCTTTTATCCCAAAAAAGGCATTTCAAATCTTCTAAAATTCAATAAACTTATTGCATAATCCTAAAATTACGAATTCCTAACGTAAATGCAACAAAGTATACTTCCACAAACAATAAACAACAACCATCAGGTGTCAGATATTCTATCCCATTTGGCGCGTGCCTAAAATGATCATAAATTCTTCTACAAATGAAATGTAATATGATCCGGCGCTAGTATTCGCTCAACGTAATGATTCATTCATGAAAGCAGAGGAAGAAAATCGTCACCAGGCAATTAAGCCCAAATACGTGACTACGTCACCGACCGATCTAAGACCGGCAAAATTACCCAACAGGTGCACCTTTGAATGGCTGCACTTCGTTGCATTGGTAAAGTGACATGAAGTTTCATGAATTAATTAATTATGATGACCCTGAAATTTTGTTATGCATAGAATCGATCACCGAACTTACAGAAAATTGTTTTTCGATTCGATTTTTTTTTTGGAATTTGTTATTTCCGCTCAATTTCCTGATTTTGTTATTCAAAACAGAAAATTGAGCGATCATCAATTTTCCCTTAGAAAATTGCTGAATTTTAGAAAATTGTGGAGGGGAGTATCATCCCCGTGTAAATCAATAATATAAATATGATGCGGTTGAACTAGGGAAAGCAGAGAAATCAAGCACTAGGCGGAAAAGAAAAGAATTAAAAAAAAAATTAAAGCTAACTTTTGAAGCATTACAGATCTTTTATTTTGTATATTCCGTTACCCTGAAAAAGGTAACAAATATAACAAGCGTCTTCCGCGTTCAATATTCCAAAATGAGTTTTGCTAATCATTCCAACAGCATCAAATAGCGCTCGCTTGCTACGTGAGCCATGAGTTAAAAACTCTAATTTTTCCTTTACATCATGCATGATGTTGAGTTTTGTAAGTTACTTGAGAGAGACTGTTCTCAAGTACTCTCATCTGAGCACCTTTATATTTCAATCTGGAACACAGCACGTGCCTTCACGATGATTGGGCTTCTTTTTTCTGTTGAGTAGAGTAGCGATGGATATGGAGCAGCTTACTAGCTTTCCTCCTAGTGCGAATTAGTGGAGCAGCTTACTAGCTTTACTCCTAGTGCGTTTCAATGGAGCAGCTTACTAGCTTTACTCCTAGATGATAAAACAACTTGTGTTGTCTACTGATACTACTCGCCGCTTTGCTGCTATTATGACATCATCGTGAACCATTGCTTCGTTCACCTAACTTCTACCGCTGGCGCAAGGTTATCAAATTGCGTCGTGCAAATTCTTGCGCGCAGGGGTATTGTGTCACTGCCTTCACTTGTTTCTTTATGTGATTAAGAAATTGGTGTAGGTCAGCAGCGAGTGACTTTATTCAATTACTGAACTTTGTAAACATGTTTGTAGAATTGTTTATACTTGCAGCTGGGAATTATAATTCTGCATGCAATGAGAATGCTGTAGGTATGTATGTATACATGTTTGCATTAGACATGGATGTACGTATGTATATATATGTTTAACTCATGCCAATGGATGTCCTGTAGGTAACAAATCTCCCCCTTTTAAAAAAAATGTGTTATTCTTGGGAGAGGAATAACGCATTAAATATTATTTTACATGTTCGATAACTTGGGAACCTTTTGTATGTATATACCTAATCCTGTGATGAGGGCATGTGATGTGTGATTATATTGAAGAACAAGGCTTATCTAAGCGTGGATTAATTTGGATTAGCTTACCTGTATTTTGTACATATATTTTTTTTTGTGCTACAACTATTTTTATGTCTACTATTTATGTCTACATTTTTTCTGTACAACGATTTATTTCTACTATATATATTTTTGATAAAATAATTTTTCATTATTCTTATTCGTAGATACTATATGTGTAAATACATATTTTTTGGTACTATTATTGTTCGTAGGTACTATATGTGTGAATACATATTTTTTCGGTACTATTATTGTTATTCGTATTATATGTGTGAATACATATTTTTTCAGTACTATTATTGTTATTCGTACTATATGTGTGAATACATATTTTTTCGGTACTATTATTGTTATTCGTATTATATGTGTGAATACATTTTTTTTTTTTGTTTATAAAATTTAACTTAAACCTATTTATACATTTATAAATTATTTATTTTGATTTTTCATGATATATGCAAATGTAAAGTAGTTGTACATGTGTAGTAGTTGAGTTTAGTATTCAGACTTTTGTTATTATCTTTGGTTACGTAGAATTTTATTTAGAGATTTAATTAAACTACCTGTAAATGGCGGGTGCATGGAATTGACTCAAGTTCAACATGGCTTTGTGTTTGTGGAAGTGTTGGTGGTGGGGGAATTGGTAAATTTTGTTTGATCCCTGCTTGTTCCCGATGGGTAGTACGTTATTTAATGGCATCCTTTACTTCTGCAAGAGAGGTTTGTGAGACAGCTTGTTCTTTGTTTCTTGCTGTCGTTGCCTCTGCACAGGTTAGTGCTTTAAATTGGGATTTGTTTGTTTTAGGGATTTTCGACTCTAAATTTTGCGAGATTTGCTTGACTTTGTTTGTCGATATCTTTTCCCGGGTTGGAGTATGCAGATCAGATTTGATATCTTCTGTGCGTTCGGTCCTCGCCTGTAAGACAAAAGATATATTTGAGAAATAAATCCCAGTGGGCGATCTTACACACACTCACTAGCACACACGCACTGGCTTACCTTTGTAGTTTCTTTATTTCCCACCGCCGTGGCATACACCGATACGGATAGGTACAAGGGATATCGTACAGGCAGACTCACCGTGACACATACACCGTCGTGAATCTACCTCACCCGCAGCCTACTGGCACCACCGTGTCGCACACCGACATGGGCAGGAGGTAGTGTAACAATCGTCAGCAGAGTACTCGCCGTGGCGTACACCGACATGAGCACCGGCTACGAAAATTCACTTACGTAGGTCCTCAAAATCCAACACTCACCCGACATATACACAAATTCCTAGAAATTTACCTAAGCTACGCTACTTTACTCTACGTTCAAACTACTACAATAAAAATTATCGTTTATAACTCAAATTCAACACAAATCACTATATCACCCACCTTGGCTTCACAGTTCCACCGATCGACACTGTTGGACTTAATCCACTACCAGACTACTTTTCGATAACCTGTGATTTTCACGATTAGGGCAACTCATGGATCCTTCACAAACAGGACTATAAACCTAGAACCCATTTGTCCCATTTGTTGTCTTATTTTGCCGTGGAAGATAAAGCTGTTAGTACAGTTGAATTGAATCGTTCCACTTGTCCATTAGCTCTTGGAGTGGCCACAGCGTTTTGTACATGAACTATACCTCTTTGGTTGCAGTATTTGTGAAAAGCTTTCGACGTATAGCAGGTTCCTCGGTCTGTGACTATTCTGTGTGGAATTCCGAATTGCCCTACGATTTTATCCAAAAACGTCAGAACTGGCTGTATTCTGGTATCCTTTACGGTCTGTAATAACGTATATTTGGTAAAAGCTTCAACGGCAATTATGATGTTCTTTTTCCCGCTGGTAGTTCTTACGAATGGCCCCAAATGATCCACGTGAGTCGTATGAAATGGTGTCTTAGATTTCTCAATGGGGTGAAGGAATCCTTCTGCTTTCCCTTTTGGTTGTTTATGATAAAGGCATGGTATGCAGCTCTTTATGTAATGTTCGACGTAGTTCCTCATGTTCGGAAACCAGTAGTTTTCGCTTAACTTATTAAGAGTTTTTTCCAAAGCTAAATGCCCAAACTCGTCGTGTGCCGTTCTTACTATTTCGGGTCTCATTCCTTTAGGCACTAAGCACTTTATTCCTTTATTTGTCAGACGATATATCCTTTCATTCTCCAACTTGTAGTCTGCATGATTTTTCTTTTCATATTCAATTCCAGGTTTCTTTTTTAATATTTCATCAATTAATTTAATTTTGTTATCACACAGTTGGCTGGCTAAGACCCAATCCGCTACTTCTATTCTCATGATATCGAGCTCTTCTATTGCCGAATTGCCTGCTATCGAATTCCCGCTTAACGCGTCTACGTCATTTGTGTTCCTGGACGATATTCAATAGTAAAGTTGAACTCTTGTAGTGCTAGCCACCATCTAGCAATTCTGGGAATCAGCCCCTTTTTCTTCACGGCCGATTTAATATCATTGCAATCGGTTACGAGTTTGAATTTAATGTCCAATAAATACGTTCTAGATTTCTTCAGCGTCTCCACCACTGCTAAGGTTTCCAATTCGTAGGAGTGGTACTTTCCTTCAGCAATTGTAGTTTGTGTACTATAGTAGGCTACAGCATGTAATTTCTCGTTATTGTCTCTCTTCAAAAGAATTCCGCGAGTGGACTATAAATTGCTAAAATGGGTCTCTGAACGAGGAACGTTTTAAGATTATCAAAGGAATTCTGTTCCACATCACTCCATTACCATTTCGATTCCTTTTTAATCAACTTAGTAAGTGGTTTCGCTAGCATTGAGTAGTCCTTAACAAATTGTAGAAAAAATCCCGTAAGGCCAAGGAATTGTCTGATTTGATGAACATTTTGTGGTACAGGAAATTCCTTAATGCACGTAGTCTTTTCACTTCCTAGTCGGATACCTTGATGGTCAACTTCAAATGCAGAAAGGAAATCGTTGTATTCCATCATCCAAATTTACGGAGGGAATAAGAATATCGTCCAGATACGCAATCGCGATTGTTCCTCTTAGTGGACCTAGGATTGTGTTCACCTTTTTCTGGAAAATGCTGGGTGCTGTAGATATCCCAAATGGCATTCGATTAGATTCGTATTGGCCATCCGGTGTGATGAATGAAGTTTTATACTTTGATTTCTCTTCCACAGGGATTTGATAGTATCAAGACTTCATGTCCAACGTAGTGAAAAACCGATACCCATTCTTAAGTAGTGGGTACCCATCTTGTTTAATTTTGCTATTAAGCCTACGATAGTCCACACATAACCGTTGCTCTCCATTTTTCTTTCTTACTAACAGCACTGGGGATGCAAAAGGAGAGTTTGACTCCTGGATGATGTCGTTTTTAACAAGGTCATTTATGGTTTCTTTAACTTTTCCGCGAGCTGGTGGAGCGAGACGATAAAGTCTGTAACTAATTAGTTTTTCGTCCTCTAACTCAATTCTTAGCTCTGCTGCCTTGGTGCATCCCAAATCCTGCATAGATGCTGCAAACGAATTTTCATATTCTCGTAATAATGCTATTAGAGCCATTCTTTGGTAATCAGTTAGCTCTGGCTAAATATTAACTTCCTCCAACTTGGTTTTACATACCTCGTTTTGCTCATCCATTGTTAAAATCTGTTCCTCATTTTTATTGCATGGTTGTCCTCGTACGAAAATTCTCCTAGGCTTGATGATAACTTCTTGTTCGGTGGAATTTATCAATGGTATTTTGCACTCTAGATCTTTCTTAACATTTATCACACATCGGGGAACGACGTCCCCATTTCTAAACTTGATTCGATATAATAAACTCCTGGAAAAATCACAATATGAGATTGTTTGGTTAGTGGTTGTCCTATAATTGCTCCGATATTTTGTGCATTATTTGGAACGACAATAAAATCGGTGACTGCTTCTGCCTGGATTATCTTAACATTTACTTTTTAACTATCCACAATGTTGTAACTACACCTCCGCCAAATCCTTAATCTTAATTATTTTATTTTCATATTTTAGGTTAGTAATTACTATAGTTTCTTCTCTAATAGTATTGCAATTTTTGATCCTAAATCTACAAACACTCTCGCACTCACATCATTAATAATAGCGTCAAAAAATACTTTTTACTTAATTCATTGTCGTTCTATAGGGCCATTATTTGCTTCTAAGGCTGCTTGTAGTTATACTGCTGTCGTATGCATTCACCTAAGTGATATCTGTCACACTTGTCACATTTCTTTTCCCTTTTCGGACAGTTTATTATGATATGGTCTCGCCCACCACATCCGTAGCATTTTGCTCTGTTTGAGTTATGATGATCAATATGTCTCTTCATAAGATGTTGTGGCTTAGATGGTTTGACGTGAATATCATTATTAGAATCGAAGGTAGTCTTCATATATTTCAGCAACTGTTCTGGTTCTCAATATGCTCCAACATTAGCAGCGGCTTGAATATTCCTGTCCGGGATTCCCGCTATTATACACGAAACTTTTGATTCCTCCGATTTCACAATTATTTAGAAGAGTGAGTTTTTGGTAGTAGTAATTTAATATCGTCTCTTCCTTCCTTTTCACACGTTTCAACATATTCTCCAACTGTTCCGCATAATTTAATTGTACAGGAAAAGCTACTCTAAATTTCTCCTTCCACTGTTCCCAAGTGAGGTTAACACTTGGCAGACCTTGGTACCAAATTTTGGCAAGGCCACGTAATCTTGTTGTTGCATAAAAAATCTTTGTTAGTTCATCCCATCCGTAAATAGCACTTAACTCATCAATTTTATTAATCCATCGATTAATATCCTGAGATTTGTTTTCTGGATCGAACACTGGTATCACTTCACTATTTCCCCGAATTTTAACCGAAGTATTAGTCATCGTGTCAACTTTGGATTCCAACGATATCACTAGTTCAGTAAGCTCATTAAGGTGGGATCTTGTACTTTCCGAATTTTACATTTTATATCAGATGTTTATATGCGTATTCCGGGCCGTTCACTCGATTCGCTCCTCGCCTGTAACACAAAAGATATATTTGAGAAATAAATCCCAGTGGGCGATCTTACACACACACTAGCCCACGCTCACTGGCTTACTTTCGTAGTCCCTTTATTTCCCACCGCCGTGGCATACACCGATACGGATAGGTACAAGGGATATCGTACAGGCAGACTCACCGGACACATACACCATCGTGAATCTACCTCACCCGCAGCCTACTGGCACCACCGTGTCGCACACCGACATGGGCAGGAGATAGTGTAACAACCGTCAGCAGAGTACTCGCCGTGGCGTACACCGACATGAGCATCGGCTACGAAAATTCTTCCTCAAAATTCAACACTCACCCCACATATACACAAATTCCTATGAATTTACCTAAGCTACGCTACTTTAATCTACGTTCAAACTACTACAATAAAAATTATCGTTTATAACTAAAATTCAACACAAATCACTATATCACCCACCTTGGCTTCACCATTCCACCGATCGACACTGTTGGACTTAATCCACTACCAGGCTACTTTTCGATAACCTGTGATTTTCACGATTAGGGCAACTAATGGATCCTTCACAATCAGTACCATAAACCTAGAACCAGTTTCTGTTAGAATTCCTTAAATTCCGGATACCAGTTGATGCATCAT
Source organism: Dioctria linearis (assembly GCA_963930735.1). Taxonomy (NCBI): domain Eukaryota; kingdom Metazoa; phylum Arthropoda; class Insecta; order Diptera; family Asilidae; genus Dioctria; species Dioctria linearis. The sequence continues at coordinate 125,318,041 of OZ005742.1, read as the reverse complement.
GCGGCTAGTGAAGCCCAAGGTTGGGTAAGTAGGAAAGCAGAACCATAAAATTCTACTTCTTCCTTCAGAAAACTAAATTGTTTTACCCTGAAAACCAAGGTCGCTTACCGTGACTATTTCTTTAATGTGACATAAGGAACTAATTTGAATCATTTGTGTTTCATTTCGTTCTTTTGTTTTGTTTTGTTTTCCAAAGACTTTATTTGCTTCTCTAGTTGATCTAAAGAATAAGAATTTTCATTCAGAATATGATTGACATCATCTGCTCTTATCATAACTATATGTTTTTTTGTGGTGTTGTTAACATTTTGGATGAACTTCTGAATGGTCTCAGTTAGATTGGAATTTATAGGGTGAGGGTAATCTGGTTGCGTGATTTTAATGTTCTGATGATCTTCGTCTTCGAAATATATAGTCTGATCACCTATTTGGAAATGGCAAGGTTCATTCAATATTAGTATTCCATTGCCAAAGAGATTGGAGCTATATAGAGTTTTACCGCAGGTAATCGTAATTTTTTGCATTGTTTGAAATGAAAACAGCCATAGTGCCCTTGAAGAACCGGGTTTAGTAGTGGTCCAATGTAAGTGCTTTCATTAAGACTATTCGTAAGTTTTTTGTATATGCAAAACTCGGATTGCTGGGCCATTAGTCGTGAATAGGCATGTTGGGTTGCCTTTTGTTGTTGCCTGAGAATTGTCGGCTTGTTTTTCTGCCAATTTTTTTAAACAGCCATTATTCGTGAAATGGCTTCAATCTGTTGTTATGTACTGTTACCCTTCGTTTACCGATTTGAATAGCAGTATTAACAGAGTTAAAGACTTGTACCACTAGATATGGTCCTAGCCATATCTGTGAAAGTTTGTGTTTTTTAGCGGGGTTTTTCAGTAAAACTTTATCTCCTGTTTTGAAGGTTACTGGACGTGAACGTTTATCGTAGTAGACTTTTGGATTTTCCTTGGCTTTCAGCAAATTATTCCGAGCGGTAGCGTACGCTTTTTGTATTTTGTACCTCAGAAGGTGGTAGTAACTTTCGTGGTTGTAAATGGGCTCCGGCTCTCTTTTCAGATTAGAGGGAACATCCGCTGTGAACCCAAACAGACAGTCCATTGGTGTGAGCTCGGTGCCATCATGTGGGCTATTATTGTATACAAAAGCCGCGGTTCTCAGGAATAGATCCCAAGCCTTTGGATTTTCAGATACAATAGCTCTCAAGTACTCCACCAGGGGTCTGTGGGTTCGATCCAGTGCGCCGTTGGATTGCGGATGGTAAGCGGAAGTCTGAATTTTTTTATTTTCAGAAGTTTACATGCTCGTTTGAAAGGATCGCTTAAAAAGTTAGAGCCCTGGTCAGTTACAACCTTTTTAGGAATGCGATAACGAGTGATTATCTCATCGAAAAATATTTCCGCTATCGTTTCTGCTTCGCCATTCAGAATGGCATAACAATCTCGAATTTCGTTAGATTGTCTTGGAAAGTCAGAATATATTTGCCTCCTGAGTGAGTTCCCTCAAGAGGGCCTACTATGTCTAAATAAACTTTTTCGAATGGCATAAGGGCAGTATCTGTTATGACCATTGGCATACGATACTCTGGGCTTGCCTACATTTTTTGGCATTTAGAGCACTTCCGAATATATTTCCTGATAGAGCTAAGCATGTTTATCCACTTATATTTCTTCTTTAGTCTTCTATAAGTTTTGATTACTCCTTGGTGACCACCAAATGCGGAGTCATTATAGTCCTTTAGAATTGTTTCGATTTCCTCAGGATCTGAGATAGTTTCTGTTAATTTATGCTGGGAATTTATTACGTTGTTGTTCCAAGGTAATTCGCCCTGTTCCGATATACTGTTTTCTGATTGGCTGCTATTAGTTGAGCTGATTTCGACTGAGCTATTTTGGGAGTTGGATGAATATTTTTGAATTTTGTGCGGAGTTTTTTGATTCTGATTTATTATTATTTTGTGCCTCCCTTATTTGGGCTCTTGTAACAACATGGCATTGTGCTTGCTGCTTGGATGACTGTGGAGAACTATAATCATCATCGTCTATGTCGGACTCGAGCCGGTGATGTACCTGAGCTTCGACAATGATCGAATTGGGGTTTGTTTGGTTTATTTGGGCAGGTATTCTACTAAGCGCGTCTGCATTGGTTTAAATTTCCCAGGCGTGTATTCAATTTTATAGTCAAAATCGGAGAGTTTATGGTGAAACCTGACTAGTCTTGAAGTTGGATCTTTTACATTGAATACACCCTGAAAGGGCTTGTGGTCGGTGTAAACCGTAAAAGCTCTACCTTGTAAATAACACCTCAAGTTTCTGGCGGCCCACAAAATAGCCAGCAACTCTTTTTTCTATTGTGGAGTATCTTTGTTCCGCCTTATTTTATCTTCTACTTGCATACGCTATTGGCCTGTCTTTACCTATTGCCCCTTGTGATAAAACCGCTCCCAATGCCTCATTGCTAGCATCGGTTGTTAGATTAAAAGGTTGGGAAAAGTCTGGATATTTGAGTAGAGGTGGATTTATAAGGGAATTTTTAATCTCATTGATAGAGTCTCGGCACTCTTGTGTCCAATTAAACTTGACGTCTTTCCGTAATAGATTTGTTAATGGCCTGATTATCTTTGAGAAATTAGGGATGAACTATCGATAGTACTTTGCCAATCCCAAAAACGATTGAGTTTGTCTGATAGTTCGTGGTGGAGGAAAATTTTGGACACAGCTTGTCTTACTGGGATCTGGAAGTGCCCCTTCGTTTGAGCATTTATGTCCGAGGTATATTACTTCTCTGCAAAGGAACTGACACTTTTCGGGTTGTAATTTAAGATAATGGGATCGAAGTCTGTCGAATGCTTTAGCCAGTTTCTCGTTATGATCTTATAAATTTTTTCCATATATTACAACATCATCGAGATAGACAAAAATTCTAATCCTTGGAGACCCATTAGAATATAATTCATCAGGCGTTGAAAAGTCGCAGGTGCGTCTTTCAGGCCAAATGGAATTCTCTTAAAGTCATAATGCCCGCAAGCGGTACTAAACGCAGTTTTTGGTCTATCCGTTGGGTCAACCAGTACTTGGTGATATCCGCTTGCAAGGTCAAGTGTAGTAAAATACCGCGAATGCCCAAACTGATCCAGTATATCCTCTATCCGGCTCCCCCCAATATTCTCCTATCAATTTTCTCGTGGAACATTTGTTCGTAAGTCAATTTACTCGTATCAATTTTCTCGTAAGGCCATTTTCTCGTATCAACTTTCTCGTAAAGCCATTTTCTCGTATCAATTTTCTCGTAAGTCAATTTGCTCGTATCAATTTTCTCGTATTCCAATTTGCTCGTGTAAAACTATGTTTTGAATTAAATAGTACGAGAAAACTCGCGCGCGCGAACCAATTAGTTCAAAAGATAAGTTCATACGAGTTTTTGATTATTCGATGAGTATTTAATTTAAAACAGAAACAAATCATTTTATTTACATATAATTAATAAAGGAAATACTTCTTATACTTTAATTCAATTTACTGTTAACATAATACAAGACCTTGCTTTAGTCTTTGTTGTTTGCAATTATATACTCGTAGTAAAATGTTAACAAGGTTGCTTACGAGATAATTGTATACGAGCAAATTGCCTTAAGAGCAAATTGATACAAGCAAATTGACTTACTAGAAAATGGCTTTACCAACAGTAATTTTTTACGTAAAGCCACAAGTCTGTCTGGGTTATTGTTTTTAACATGGTTTACGTTTATTGAATGTGGATTGGAATTACATTTAAAATTGTCGTTTTTGGCGTTGTATGTGCTTTTGTTTTGTACACGAAGAAAATATGTATTGGAAGTAAATTTTAAATTGTCGTTTTTGACGTTGTGTGTGCTTTTGGACCACCCTTTTTCTGTTTCCTTTGGGTATTTACGTCGTCCAAAGGTAAATAAAGATACTGTATGCTATAAATATTACTTGGAACTAGAGTAAGCGTTAAGTTCCATAGCAATACTGGGTCCGTGCTTACATTTAGAACGGATAACGGTATGAAGCTTTTATGAGGACTAACTAGGCAATTTGCGACTAATACTCCTTCTTGGATCACCTGAGACAAACAGATCATTTCTTGGTCTATTTGTAATGGTATGCTCAGTACAATTTGAGATCAAGGAGGTATTCTATTGGATCGCTAAAGTACTACTTCATATTGCCTACTTTCATCTTCCTTTGAGGTGTTCGGAGTTTCTTCCATTGGAGGTAAGGCATTTTTGTTATCTGGTGCCAGTGATTTAAATTGCTCCTCCAATTGATCACTTGGTATTTCCTCTCCATCTTCTAGGGATGTTTCGAGAGGTACCGTGAATTCAATAGGGTTGGTTGCGAGGGAGCCGGAGTAATTTATTAGGCCCTGTAATGTAGTGGACTATTGCAAATGAAAACACGAGTTATAATTTAGTAAAAACTTCAAACATTTTATTAGATTCAAGTAATTGCACAAACTCCGTTATTTTGTCTGCTATCAGAATGCAGATTCTAATATTATTGTTGGTCTTCAGCAAATGCACAAATCGAACTCACTGATCCCTAGCAAGACAATTTTATTTTCTTGTCTGCTCAAAACGACAACTGGACCTAATTCTCTTGTAATGTACAATCTACTGATTAAATATATATATATGTATGTGCGTAGTACATTATCTACATATAAAAAATGTAGTTACAATTTGCTGCTTCTAGCTACTGGACAGATCGATGTACATATTATATACTCGTACTAGCAAATAAGACTGATGATAAAAAAACCTATTGTTCTACTATATTTGAGAATTCACAGACTTAAATTATGAATTTATGTTTTTGTGTTTTAATTTTAATGTAATTTCGTATACGACTCAACCTTCCGCCCACCTTGAAGAGTCTGCCTTCAATCACTATTGGCCTTGAGTCACAATAAGAAGAGCACAGATGCGGTGTATAGCTCGCTTGTAGATCCCATTTCTTGTTTTGATTGATACCACTCGAACTTTTCCATCAGGTCCTTTCAATACTTCAACGATTCTTCCTAGCAACCATTTTTGCGCAGGCAAATCATCATCTGCGATGAGAACCAAAGTATTAATAGCAACATTGGGAGCACTAGATTTCCATTTTGCTCATTGTTGAAGTTGCACCACATATTTGCTGGACCAACGCTTCCAGAACTGTTGACTCAAAGCGCATATGCGCTGCTATTGAGACAGCCGAGATAAAGTAAGATTTGTAATGTCCGGCTCTACGATTGACGTTAAAGGTTCCCCTATTAAAAAGTGGCCCGGAGTAAGACCTTCTAAATCGGATGGGTCGCTAGACAACGCTGTAGTGGGCCGCGAATTTAAAATAGCTTCAATTTGGGCTGCTACTGTAGCTAATTCTTCGAACGTTAGCGAGGAACTATTGACAGTTTTGTAGAGGTGAGACGTAGCAGATTTAATCGCAGCTTCCCAAAGGCCACCAAAATGAGGCGATCTAGGTGGAATCGGCCGAAAAGTTATGCCATCTTCTGCACACATCCATTGCAAATTGAACATCTTATGCAGCTCTTTTAACTGACGATTGGCACCAATAAAGTTAGTGGCATTATCGCAATAGAGGAGTTGGCAACGTCCACGTCGAGCGATAAATCTTTTAAGTGCCGCTATAAATGCGTCTGCCGTTAAATTGGAAACGACTTTGAGATGTATGGCCTTCGTACTGAAGCAAACAAAAAGAGAGATATATGCCTTTTCGGGACGCTTTCCACGAACCTTAAAATGTATCCATATCGGTCCAGCAAAATCTGCTCTTGCATTAATAAATGGTCTAGCAGGTTCAATGCGATGCACTGGTAAGTTACCCGTAAGTTGATTCATCACTAGTGGTTTGGAGCGAAAACAGCGTAGACAACGATGCACTTCTTTCCGAACAACATCTCGAGCCGTCACGATCCAAAACATCTGCCTGATATTGCTACTAGTGCTTGCGGCCCTGCGTGAAAATTTTTAAGGTGCAAGTAAGCAATAAGCGAGGACGTAAAAGGATGTTTTTTCGGAAGAAGAATGGGAAATTTCGTAGCAACAGGTAGGTGATCTGCTTTCTTCAGTCGCCCTCCTACTCTAATCAGTCTCTTTTTGTAACATTCATCGAGGAAAGCATTTAAACTTTTGATGGGTCTCTTCGGACTGACGGATAAGTTTCGTTGTAAATGAAGATAATCCTCCTTGAATCCTATTTGCTGCAAATTCCAAACCATTGTTCTCAGAGAATCTTCTAGTTCTCCAGTTATCAGCTCACCAGTAATACGCTGACCCTTTGTTTTTTTGAATTGTTGATAAATCGAAGCACGAACGCTATTGTTCTTTGAAGAGTTTTAAACGAGTTCACATACTTTATATTCTTGATGAAATCTTCAACAGGATGTACACTTGAAATAACTATACAGGACTTCCTATTCCTTTTTTCCGGAGTTGCAGTCTTGAGGAATGTTGCCTTTGGCCAATTCGATTCCGAGAGAGCAAGAAAATTTGGACCTACAAACCAAAGAATTGAGTTTAGAAGGTGTTGTGGTAGGACGCCACGTGAGACGAGATCGGCAGGGTTTTCCCCTGAAGGCACATGATTCCAGCAAGTGTTTGAGGATAATTGCTGTATCAATGACACACGATTTGCCACGAAAGTGGTCGACTGTGACGGGTGCTCAGCCAGCCACTCCAGAACGATCTTCGAATCTGTCCAACAAACAGTTTTACTAACCTTCGATCCAAAATTATTAACGGTTCGATGAAGAATTTGAGTCAGTAATTGCGCTCCACAAAGCTCCAAGCGAGGTAACGAAATTGTCTTGATCGGCGCTACACGTGATTTGGCACATAACAGTTTTACTAAAGTATGTCCTGAATAATGCGAAGATAGATACAGCAACCATATGCTCTCTCCCATGCATCACAAAATCCACGCAGCTGCATTCTAACGATGTCTTTGTCTAACGATACAAATCGGGGAATTTCAAATTGATTGATGAAGTGCAAGATTCTCTAAGATATGAACTTGAAGAGAAAAATGCATATGAGTTCATGGCTGAAAATGTAAACAAATTTGATACAAGTGATTACCCAGAAGATAACCAGTTCGATTTACCGCTCATGAATAAAAAGATTCCTGGTCTAATGATGGATGAGCTGAATGGGAAAATCATGAGCGAATTTGTTGGCTTGCTCTCGAAAATGTACAGTCTGCGAATACACGACGGTAAAACTGTAAAGGAAGGAAAAGGAGTAAAGGCTAATGTAGTCTAGAAGCATATCAATTTCGAAGACTACGTCGAATGCTTGAATAACAAGCGAATATTAACTGCCAATCAGAGCTCCATACGATTCCATAACCATAGCGAATACACTGTCAGTCAAAAGAAGATCGCATTGAGTCCTTATGATAATAAGCGACATATTATGAGTGGAACGACGGATACTCTACCATGTGGGCATTACTCCATTTCATCAGATAAAGAAGTGGCAACCAAACAGCTCTGATAACAGGTAAACAGCTTTCCAAACAGCTCTGATAACAGCTTCACAGCTTTTCAAACTGCTCTTATAACAGGTAAACAGATTTTCAAAAAGCTCTGATAACAGCTTAACAGCCTTTAAACAGCTCTGATAACTGCTTAACAGCTTTTCAAACAGCTCTGATAACAGCTTAACAGCTTTCCAAACAGGTCTGATAACAGCTTAACAGCTTTTCAAACAGCTCTCATAACAGCTTAACAGCTTTTCAAACAGCTCTGATAACAGTTTAACAGCTTTCTGATAACAGCTACACATCTTTTCAAACTGCACTTATAACAGGTAAACAGATTTTCAAACAGCTCTGATATCATCTTAACAGCCTTTAAACAGCTCTGGTAACAGCTTAACAGCTTTCCAAACAGCCCTCATAACAGCTTAACAGCTTTTCAAACAGCTCTGATAACAGCTTAACAGCTTTTCAAACAGCTCTGATAACAGCTTAACAGCTTTTCAAACAGCTCTGATAACAGTTTAACAGCTTTCCAAACAACTCTGCTAACAGCTTAACAGCTTTTAAAACAGCTCTCATAACAGCTTAACAGCTTTTCAAACAAGTCCGGTAACAGGTGACCAGCTTTTCAAACAGCTCTGATAAATGCTTAGCAACTTTTCAAAAAGGCTCTGATAACAGCTTAACAGCTTTTAAACAGCTCTGATAACAGCTTTCCAAACATCTCTGATAACAGCTTAACAGCTTTTGAAACATCTGGTAACAGCTTAACAGCTTTTCAAATAGCTCTGATACCAGCTTAACAGCTTTTCAAACAGGTCTGATAACAGCCTAACAGCTTTTAAACAGCTCTGATAACAGCTTAACAGCTCTTAAAACAGCTCTGATAACAGCTTAACAGCTTTTCAAACAAATCCGGTAACAGGTGACCAGCTTTTCAAACAGCTCTGATAACAGCTTAACAGGTTTTCAAACAGCTCTGATAACAGCTTAACAGCTTTTCAAACAGCTCTGATAACAGCTTAACAGCTTTCCAAACAGGTCTGATAACAGATTAACAGCTTTCCAAACAGCTCTGATAACAGCTTAACAGCTTTTCAAACAGCTCTGGTAACAGCTTAACAGCTTTTCAAACAGGTCTGATAACAGATTAACATCTTTTAAACAGCTCTGATAACAGTTTAACAGCTTTTAAAACTGCTCTGATAACAGCTTAATAGCTTTCCAAACAGCGCTGATAACAGCTTAACATCTTTTAAACAGCTCTGATAACAGCTTAACAGCTCTTAAAACAGCTCTGATAACAGCTTAACAGCTTTTCAAACAAATCCGGTAACAGGTGACCAGCTTTTCAAACAGCTCTGATAACAGCTTAACAGGTTTTCAAACAGCTCTGATAACAGCTTAACAGCTTTTCAAACAGCTCTCATAACAGCTTAACAGGTTTTCAAACAGCTCTGATAACAGCTTAACAGCTTTTCAAACAGCTCTGATAACAGCTTAACAGCTTTCCAAACAGGTCTGATAACAGATTAACAGCTTTCCAAACAGCTCTGATAACAGCTTAACAGCTTTTCAAACAGCTCTGGTAACAGCTTAACAGCTTTTCAAACAGGTCTGATAACAGATTAACATCTTTTAAACAGCTCTGATAACAGTTTAACAGCTTTTAAAACTGCTCTGATAACAGCTTAATAGCTTTCCAAACAGCGCTGATAACAGCTTAACATCTTTTAAACAGCTCTGATAACAGCTTAACAGCTTTTAAAACTGCTCTGATAACAGCTTAACAGCTTTTCAAACAAATCCGGTAACAGGTGACCAGCTTTTCAAACAGCTCTGATAACAGCTTAACAGGTTTTCAAACAGCTCTGATAACAGCTTAACAGCTTTTCAAACAGCTCTGGTAACAGCTTAACAGCTTTTCAAACAGGTCTGATAACAGATTAACATCTTTTAAACAGCTCTGATAACAGCTTAACAGCTTTTAAAACTGCTCTGATAACAGCTTAACAGCTTTTCAAACAAGTGCGATAACAGGTGACCAGCTTTTCAAACAGGTCTGATAACGGGTGAACAGCTTTAATCTGCTCAGCAGATCCACAGGATTCGGTGTGCTTTCGGCTGAGTTATGAAGATTTCGCATGTTTCATCCTTTTATAGTAAAATGAAGGTATCAAATCCTTTACGGTAGCGAGCATTGGATGGGAAACATATTACTTACTATTAAATGTCTGTAGTACCCACTAATGCCACTAGGGAACCTTACTCAAGAAATGGCATTATGTAGTACCGGCTAATGCCGCTAGGGAACCTTACTCAAGAAATGGTGTTTGCACTCGAAAGATCAATACACGGACCCCCTAAACCCAATAATAACAATAATAAATTCCTAAGAAAACACAAACAAAGGTAATGTCATGTTGCGAAATTCGAATGATGCTGATATCTACAACTTCCGCGCTAATAAAACTTATTTAGGTGCAGCACCTGTAAACAGCAAGAACCTATATAACGTCATAGGTGATATCTACAACTTCCTCGCTAATAAAAGAAAGCAGCAAAACCAAGGCATGCTGGTAGTACCAACTAATGCCACTAGGAAACTTTACTCCAGAAATGGCGTTTGCACGCGAATCAAAATTATGGAATATGCTAAATTGTATCAGGGCATTAGATAGGAAACATATCACCTACCATTAAATTCCTGTAGTACTCACTAATGCCACTAGGTAACCTTACTCAAGAAATGGCGTTTGCACTCGAATCCTGTAAAAGCCTAGGCGCAACATTTAATGTTTGACACCCAGAACCCTCACTGACATCTTCTAGAATCTGTTTATGGTGATATCATGTTGTGAAATTCGAATGATGCTGATGTCTACAACTTCCCTGCTAAGAAAACTTATTTAGGTGCAGCAAAACCATGATGACGTCATCCCAATATCTAGAACTCTCCCGCTAATAAAAGAAAACAGCAAAACCAAGGCATGCTGGTAGTTCCGGCTAAGGCCGCTAGGGTACCTTACTCAAGAAATGGCGTTTGCGTCAGAACAAATATCGCTAATATCTCGAAAATCAGAGGATTTCTGGTGAAAATTTTGTTCCCCCTCCCACCCCACACCGCCAAGAATCCATTTCCATGAGCAAAAATAACTTGAATTATCAATACGCTAATATCTCGAAAACCAGAGCCCGTAGAGGATTTCTGATGATAATTTCATTACCCCCCCCATATTATTCCCCCCCCCCCCCCCCCCGCACGTACCCACCATCTCAAATCCATTGGCATGCACAAAAATTTCCTACCATTAACTTTAATTATTAGTTCAAAACCAAAAGCCTACATTTAGGCGCTCAAGAAAAATCATAATAAAAAGCCTACATTTAGGTGCACCACATATCTAGTAGTACCGGAGCATGCCGGTAGAGCGCAGTCAAGACCAAATGACACATCCCGGTAGTACCGATTAATCCCGCTAGGGCGCAGTCGAGAATTTAACAATTGCTCTTGCAATTGTGAGAAAAAAAATTATAAAAAAGGAAAAAAGGGTAATAATCAATCAAAGATTTCACTTAATACAACAAATTCTTTATTATAAAACTTTTCATTTACACCGGTTTTTTACTTTAACGAACTAATTATTTCGCGGCCGTGCCGAATTAAGTTTTCTACTAGACTAACTTACATTTTTAATTACCTACTCTTCTTTGCCCTACGAGCTTTTAGGAAAATTGCAGTTGGCGGATTATATTTCACTTCGTTTGATAATTTACCCGTGTGAAAGAATGTGTACGTGACAAATCTAAGTTTTCAGTTCTGTGTGAAAGGAAATTTGTTATTTGGATTCTTAATAAATTGCATTCAAGAATTATTTGGATGATAATATGATATTTATAAATTTCAGGCGTAAGCGGTTTCGTGCTGTGAAAATACCGGATGATGGAATAAGGTGTCATGGTCTGATCGTGGGATACTTAATGCACTGAACGGAAAGGTAATTGTGGTATATGTATATGTTATATGTAATTATTATATTATGGATTTGTTTACTATAACTCCCCCATCGTTTGATTGAGGCTCCGACGAAACTTTAAAAATAGTTTCTCTAACTGCAATTTTCTTATTTCTCTTTAGGTATAATATTATTATAATAAATGCAACTATACTAACAATAATTGATAAATTTATACTTGACGATACTATGTTAAATATTCTGTTATTCTTTGAATGTATTTCTCTTAACTCCCTATTTCTTACATTTTTGAAATACAATTCGTCTAATTTTATATCTGGTATGGTTTTTCCTTCCTTAATTTTGGTTACAAAATTTGGTAATATGATTTTGTCTTATATTGTTTTTTCAAAGTTTTCAAACGTTTTATTATTTATTTCTATTTTACAATTTTTGAATTTTATTAAGTAAGTACCACTTAATTTCATATTTAGGTTATTACAGTTTTGCTTCATTATTGTTTCTCGTATGTTTTTTGTTATTATAACACCTGTAGTTATTTCCTTTACCTCTACAATATTTGTAATTATCTTGGTGCAATACGCTTCTTTTGAGTTCATAATATTTTTAATACAGTTATCATTTATTTCTAAAAGATTTTTCTTTAGGTTGTCTTTTACTGGAAATTCAAATGCTACATTTTTATCGTTTACCAGAATTTCTTTGTTTTCTAGGAGTATGGATTTATTTTGGGAGTCCGGGAGTGGCTCAATTAGGACTTTCGAATAATTGTTCTCGGCAAATTGCGGAATAAGTAGGACGATTATTATTTGATCTCGGTAAATAGTTACTGCCAACTTTATTTCCTGAAGACTATCGGTACCTGTAATTAGTTCTAGTTCTTCTTTACCTAAAATATTTCTTGTGAGTATCCCTAATTTGCTAGAAAACAAAATTTGCTCTATATCGTCTACATGGCTTCTAAGAAGTATCATGTCATGATTGATCTGGTACATATATTGTATTAAATTCATTTCCTGTTCTAGAGTTATTACGCTACCTGTCAATTCTTTGTTAAAAGAGTTCAAGTAGCTTTCTATTGTATACTGTTGATTTCTGATGTGGGAAGTTATATTTTGAATTTGGTTGGATAGTTCTTTATTTATAAGGACCTGCTTATTACTCTCATTGGTGAACTCAGTATTGTATTCAAATAGTTTATCTAGTTTGTTTTGATCTGAACTTCGTCCTCGTGGTCCATTGTTCCAGCTAGATATTTGAGGCCTGTACCTAGTATATTCATAAGTGCTCTTTTTTCTTTAAAGTGAGGTTTGATATTTTCTATTTTAGCTTCTAATAAAATGAGGCTTTGGTTAATGGTATTATACATTGATTCTACTAACTTTGACTTGGGTTTGAGTGCCAGGAAGTTTGCTTTTATGCGATTCTTTGCTATTTCGAATTCCGTTACATTGACTATATGTAATACCTTGCGATAAGTCTTTATTACCTTAATGTTTTCTATGTTCATTGTCAAGTAGCCGTTATTGTTGTTTAGATCGTTCAGGTGTATTTCCTGTGTCTTGTCCATTGGTAGCATTATTGTTACGATTGCAGTTAGTATCAGTAGTATGTGTGTCATCATTGTTTCCTGAAATGAAAGTTTTTGGTCTATTAGTTCGTTTTGTTCGGTTCAGTGTACTGTTAGTTATTATTGTTGGTTTGTCTATGGTTTGGTACTTTTTCTTTGGTTTAACGTGTGCCCTGTAATATTTGTATCGATTTTTGACGTCTTCAACGTGGTCTTCGTCCACTTTTTCTGTGTTGATTTTCCTATATTTTGAGTGGTTCTTACCTCCTCTTATTTCTTTTATAAAATTATGACCATCTTCCAGCGGGATGTTTTTTCTATTCTGATTAATTTTTTCAATAACTCTTTGTTTTTTCTCTAAGGTTTTATCGTAAATTTCCTTGTACTCTTCGCGGTGTACTTTTCCATTAATAAAATCGATAGGTCTTTTATTAGTAGTTGAATGTATGGTGTTGTTATAAAATCCTATGATCTTTAAAATTTTCTCCTCTACTGTTCCTTGGTTGTTTATTTCGTCATGTTTTAGGAGCCGAATGTGCTCGTTAATGGTGTTATGTAATCGCTCGATGTCAGCATTTGACGTATGATTGCTGTTAGATGTAAAATGTATTTCTATGTTTCGATTGGCCAGGAATTCTCTAAGAGGTAGTGCTTTGAAGCCTAATTCGTTATCCACTACAATTTGTTTGACATCACCGAATTGGCTAAAGTAATATAAAAGCGCTCTGTTAAATTCTGTCCACGTCCTTCCTAGAAGTTTTATTGCGAAGGCATGTTTTGAAAATTTGTCTATGGCGGTCAAAAATAAGGATTTTCCTAATGTGTAGAATACATCTACGTGTATTATTTCTCTTGGGTGCTGAGGTGTTTCGGTAAACTTAAACAAAGGTTTTGATGGTTTCCTAGAGTATTTTTCTGTGTTACATATATCGCAATTGTTTATAAATTGCGTTATGCGTTGCTTTAATTTTGGGTTATAATAACATAGTTTTAATTCTTTAAAAACTTCGTCTATCCCTCTGTGGTTATTTTTCAGATGTTCCTTTTCTATTAAATTTGCAAGTTTCTCTTCGTCGGTCACGTCCTCTAGGAATATAGGACAGCGTATTATTTTAAATTTGCGGTTGCCTGAAAATTTTTGGCTAAATGTGGTTTCAATAATATGAAAGAAATCTTCGTCCGTAGTATAGATTGCATTCAGTCCATTTGGGTTGAAATGGTTTTTTAGTAACATAACAGCGGTTGATTCGTCTAAAAACTTCATGTATATGGTGGTACGGTTTTTATCGAATATTTTACTATTTTTTATTTTTAGGGATCCTGTGTTTGATTTATGGATTACAAATTGGGTCTTGAATACATTTAGTGCTGAATTGCTGGTGGGTATTACGGGGTCTTCGATTAATAAATTCCAGTCTGCAGTTTCTATCCGCGACAATGCGTCTGCATTGCTATTTTTCGTACCCTTTTTGTATCTGATTTCATAGTCAAACTCAGATAGTTTTAACCTCCATCTAATAAGTTTAGAGTTTGGTTCCTTAATTGAAAATAACCAAGTTAATGGCTTGTGGTCGGTTTCTACTATGAATTTTCGACCGAAGAGGTATGGACGGAAATATTTCGTAGCCCACACGATTGCCAATAGTTCTTTTTCAATTGTGCTATAATTGATTTCATGGTCGTTTAAGGTACGACTCGCATAACATACAGGATGGTTTTCCTGTGAAAGAACGGCACCCAGTGCATATTGACTGGCGTCCGTAGTAAGGGTAAAAACTGTATTAAAGTCCGGGTATCGCAGAATGGGGTCATTTGTCAGAAGTGTTTTTAGGATTTCAAAACTTTGTTGATATTCTGGGTCAGATAGATTTATTTTGATGTCCTTTTTTAAATATTTAGTCATTGGTTTCGCAATCTTGGAGTAATCCTTTATAAATTTTCGGTAATATCCCGTTAGCCCTAAGAATTGCTTAATTTGCTTACTAGTTTTTGGCATCGGGAAGTTCCTTACACATTTCACTTTGCTTGGGTTGGGTTTGATACCTTCTGGGGTGACTATATGTCCTAGAAACTCGGTTTCTCTCTTTAGGAATTCTGATTTGTCCATCTGGACTTTTAAGTTTACTTCCCTCAATCTATTAAAAATCTTCCTTAAAGAGTCGATGTATTCTTGAAGGGATGTTGAAAAAATTATAATGTCGTCTAGGTATACTAGACATATTTTATTAATGAATTCTTTCAGGACGTGATTCATTAATCTTTGGAATGTCGCCGGGGCTGTTTTCAAGCCAAATGGCATACGTAGAAATTCGTAGTGGCCATTCTCGACACTGAAAGCCGTTTTGTGTACGTCTTGCTGATCGATTTCAATTTGGTGAAATCGCTTCGCCAAATCAAGTGTCGTGAAGTATTGACAATTCCCTAATTTCTCTAAAATTTCGTCTATATTAGGCATGGGATATTTGTCGTCGACTGTTACCTCATTAAGTTTACGGTAGTCGATTACAAGTCTCCACTTCGTTTTACCGCTGGCATCTGCCTTCTTAGGTACAATCCAGATCGGTGCGGAGTATGGGGAGTTGCTGTGACGAATAATATTTTTTTGCAACATCTCTTGGATTTGATTTTCGACTTCTTCTTTATGTACATAAGGATACCGATAGGTTTTACATTGAATAGGAATGTCATTGACTGTGCGTATCCCATGTTTTATAACATTGGTAAAAGTGAGATCTGAATTCTCATTATAGAAAATGTCAGTGAATCTTTTCACTACATTTAGAAGTGCATTTTGTTCTTCTGGATTCAAATGGTTAATTCTCAATTGATCCATAACAGGTATTTTATCCCTTTCCTCAATAATATTAAAATTCTGCTGGTCGACTTTCTCTGTCTCCAGTGGTTGAGGAATTTCTAATTTGATTATCTCATTTTTTAACTTCCTAACTTTTGCGCGAATTTGAAAGTTATTTATATTGTAAATTCCCTCGTCGACAACAAACGAGTTGTCTTTAGATGTCTGTTCTTTAATGAAGCCTAATCCTACCGACTGCGCCATTTAACAATTGCTCTTGCAATTGTGAGAAAAAAAATTATAAAAAAGGAAAAAAGGGAAATAATCAATCAAAGATTTCACTTAATACAACAAATTCTTTATTATAAAACTTTTTATTTACACCGGTTTTTTACTTTAACGAACTAATTATTTCGCGGCCGTGCCGAATTAAGTTTTCTACTAGACTAACTTACATTTTTAATTACCTACTCTTCTTTGCTCTACGAGCTTTTAGGAAAATTGCAGTTGGCGGATTATATTTCACTTCGTTTGATAATTTACCCGTGTGAAAGAATGTGTACGTGACAAATTTAAGTTTTCAGTTCTGTGTGAAAGGAAATTTGTTATTTGGATTCTTAATAAATTGCATTCAAGAATTATTTGGATGATAATATGATATTTATAAATTTCAGGCGTAAGCGGTTTCGTGCTGTGAAAATACCGGATGATGGAATAAGGTGTCATGGTCTGATCGTGGGATACTTAATGCACTGAACCACTGACATATAATGAGAATGGACTGAGCGTTCTTGCTTCAAAAATGGCACAAATATTGAACAGACTGTGAAAACCCTTATTTCGTACAATTGCACACCGATTCATAATTTATTATTATTTGTCGATTGGAAACACTAAAAATGTTATAAAATAGTATTGAATTAAATTAAAATTATTTAGAAAGTTAAGCTTGTTTTAATTAACCCAAAAACTTATTTGTAATATTACAGAAAAATGTGCTCCTCTGCAGATTTGTTGTCAAATTTCCTTGAGCTTGTAAGAGATAGACGTATAAAAACAATATATTTGTCTGAATTTTTATGTCAATTCCAATGCATTCCAATTAATACAGCCGTACTGTTTCCAAAATTGGTTACAGTTCAGTGTACATTTTGAGATTAAAAGAGACAAATAGATTTTAGCAAAAATTTGTGCCATTTTTAAATATAGGAATTAGATAGGATGGCTTAGTCCATTCTTATTATATGTCAGTGCACTGAACGGAAAGGTAATGTGGTATATGTATATGTTATATGTAATTATTATATTATGGATTTGTTTACTATAACTTCGAGACTCAATGGTGCACCCAAGACACAATGGTGTATCCAAGGCACAAGGTGGCGCCATCTGTGAAGAATTCCTGGAAGCTAAAACAGTGAGCCAGAAACGCCATAGTGTAACTACTTATAAACTCTGATTTATTTCATACATATTATACACTGTATTTATACATTATAAAAATTGCTGACATTATTTATTTCGATCATTTCAACCAATCACACACCTTCGGCCATTGCTATTTTCAATATTGATCATAATTGCTGAGCATGCAAATAATGCATAATAATGGGTGGCTTGTCTGATTAATTTAATTTAATGTAATTGACAATGGTGTGTGCGTGGTGATGCGCTCTCATTCTCATCGCTAGGGGTTAGTATTTAGGGTTATGTTATCTATTTTTATTTTATGTACAATTGTGTATATTGCTGTGTTATTTACAATTATTTAGTTTTCTATTTTTTCTATCTTATCTAGTTTATCTGTACATAAATTTATCTGTACACACCTAATTTGTTTTATGTTCTAAATATTAATCCTATTGTTAGTGTACTATTTATGTATGTAATTACAAATTGCTATTTTACTGTAGTATATTTATAGATTTAATACAAATTGATTATAAGTGTTATTCTATTCTTTTTAGTCTATTTTTATATACTGTCTTTATTTTCTTATCTATTTCTATGTCTACATTAACATCTTTTATAGTTTTTATTAAGTATGGTCCTTTGTACGGACTTTCATGCTTTCTTTTATCTTCCTTTTTTAATAATGCATAATCGCCTATTTTTAAATTTATTGTATTTAAATTACTATCATATTTTCTTTTCTTTTAGCTGTATGTAGCAGATTTTTGGCTTTTTCGTGCGCTTTTTTTAAACGAAATTTTAATTCTTCACAGTAATTGTCTTAATTGTATGTGGGACTTTTCTCAGTAAGATCTACATCATTGGATAAACTGGCAAGTTTTCCGAAAACTAGCACAAATGGAGAATAACCTGTGCCTGAATGAGTTGTTGTATTATTACAGAATGTATAATACGGGATCCATTCATCCCAATTATAGTCTTGCGTGAATGATAAAAGGTATTCGTTCAACGTCCTGTGGTTTATCTCTATTGAACCTAAAGTTTGGTGATGGTATGGTGTAGATGTGGTGTGATTTATTTTCAAACACTTGAATATGCTTGAAAGAATTTCATTAACAAATTCCGTTCCCATATCGGTTTTTATTGTCTTGAAGTTACCGTGTCTTAATATGCATTCCTTAACTACTGCTTTTGCTACACTTATTGCTTCTTTAGTTTCCATTGGAATGGCTTCGATGTATTTCGTTAAGTCACACTGTATCGTCAATATGTATCTGAATTCATTTGATACTTTTAATGGTTCGACTGTATTTATGGATATCACCTCAAAACTTGTTGATGGTGTATCTGTTATTACCATTTTTTCTTTAGTGTGCTTCAATGTTTTATTCTTTTCGCATTTTTCGCATTTATTTATATATTGTTTAACCATTTTATTTAAGTTTTTCCATATTTATCTTTGCTTGATTTTATTTATTGTTTTGACACCTGAGTGCCCGCCATGTGGTGCGTTGTAGAATTCTTCAATTATTTGAGTTTTTGTTGAATTATCTTCAATTCTTTTGGGAGGTTTGTATATAATTACTTTTAGTGTTGTTTGCCTATTTTTATTATTTATATTGTGCTGCAGCTTATTAAATAATTTTTTTAATTCGTCGACGCTTATATAATGAAATATTATGTCATCTTTCGCTAACGATAGTGACTCTATATTCATTTTTCTCATTTCGAAAATCAGTGTCTCCAAGATCAAACCTAAGTCATGATGTGGATTATTGCTGAATTCGATTAATACTCCCTTTTTATGTATTATCATATGTGGAAAACTATTTTCATTATTTCTTTTTCTTAGCTCTTTGTTATTATTGTTTATCTTGAGCTCAAATTTTAATTTTTTAATTTTCTTATTTGGATATACATTTGGATATGGATATACATTCCCATGCATAAAGGTGATCAGTCTTTACGTTTACGGGGTTTTATCTTGGGTTTTATTTTTATTTTCATTTGTTTTATGGGTCATTGCCCTCGTAGCTACTTTTATACTTGAAGTCGGTATCATTGCTTCCAGGATATCAGAATCTATTTTTATTCGTGATAGCGCATCGGCATTGGTATTCATTTTGCCTTGCATATAAATGATTTCAAAATTGTAATCGGTTAAGTCTAGCCTAATTCTTGTCAATTTAGAAGATGGATTTTTATGTGTGAAGAGACTCACTAAAGGTCTGTGGTCTGTAACCACTATAAATTTTCTACCATATATGTACGGTGGCAAATAGTTAATTGCCCAGTGGATGCCTAAAAGTTCCTTTTAAATAATTGGTTTATTGAGCTCATGCTTAGTTAGCGTTCTACTAGCATATGAAACTGGTAGATCTGATCCAATTTCGCCTTGAGATAATACTGCTCCAAGTGCGAATTGAGAAGCATCTGTTGTTATGATGAATTGTTTATCGAAATTTGGATATCTTAGAAATGGGGCATTAATTAGTTTAAATTTCAATGCTGTAAACGATTCTTGGCATTCATTTGTGCAAACAAATGGTGTATTTTTCTTTGCTAGAGAGTTTACGGGTTTTGCTATATGAGGAAAATTGACAATAAATCTTCTGTATTAATTACAGAAAGCAAATCTTCTTGCATTATCTGCGTTTACAGGATAATTCAATATTCTATCGAATTTCCTTGGATCTGTCCTAATGCCTTCTTTTGTTATTAAATGACCTAAGTATGTTACATCGGTTTGCAAAAATTTACATTTTTGTGGATTTAATTTTAAATTAAATCTTCTCAGTTTATTAAAGGTTTTTACTAAATTTTGATTGCTATGTTTTAAACTACATCCCAAAATTATAATGTCATCCACGTACAAGAATGCTTCTGAGTCTAATCCATACAAAGCTATTGAGAGCATTAGTTGAAAACTATTAGTTGAAATTTTTGATCCAAAAGGCATTCTTTTAAGTTGAACTTAATTCGAAGTTCTCTTGTTGCAACCACATTAAAAGGACATTAGGGAAAATATATGGCTGTTTGAGACAGCTCTGGCTCAACTCTAGCATCCTCTCTCTTAGTTTGCGTCAGCGGTTAGTCAAAACATTAGTTATTCCACATTTCACTTTTGCCAGCATAATATTCCCAGTTCTTGACTCAGTCTGCCGGAGAAAAATACTCGTAGCATTCAATGATGTAATTAGATATATTTACAAATTGCCTAGAAATAGCCACATCTCATTGTATGCAAGCTCTCTTCTGGGTTGCAATTTAGAGACTTATTTCACTTTTCGAAGCCTGAAATTTCTGCACAAGCTTATTTACCTTAAGAATCCGGTGTACTTATTTGAGAAGCAATCGACGTGAGTGTGCGTTTCCGTACTCTGGTTTTTTCTGCTGACATGTGGACACCGTATAACTTCCTCTCCCACAGATGTCGCACATATTATGTATGTGGTTTGTTCCCTATCTGCAGAACCCCACCGAGCATTGTTTTCAGAGCTTGCATGTTCCGGTGGCGCCTTAATGTTCTGTTTACAATATTGGGCATCATGGCCCTTCACTCTGTAGTTAGTACAATAAGGAGTATTCTTACGCTTTAGGCACTCGTCATACGTGTGCCCTTTGTAATTGCAGTAGCTGCAGGTGATCTTGTTTAACAGTAATTTGTGTTTATCGTTTTTTTTTCTGCATGCTCGTAAAAAGATTTCCTGTTTGGAGGTGGACTTTCTAACGATTTCCTTGTTATGCTTGTTTGAGGAGAGCGCCAATAATTTTCTGGGTTTCCGTCTGTACTAAAGGATACTGAAGTTTCCTTTGGTGGTTCCGCTATTGGAGGTATACCAATTTCAGTTTTAATGTTATGTCTTCCGAATTCTTTTGTGTAAGGGTAGGAAGACAAATTTACACTCTCAGGTATGGGATAACCATAGGTATTAGAGAAATTTGGGATATTATGTCTTAGAAAATGGTCCACTTGGAAAGAGTTTGTTGGGTTAGGGATATAGTTTGTTGGTTGTGGAATGAAAAAGAGTCCTTGTTGCAACCTTTCCATATCTTATGCCTTTTGGATGATATTTTCTAAAGAATTTTCATTCAATGTGAGTAAATAGGCGCTTAGATGGGAATTAGTTGCACCACTCTTTATGGAAGCCATAGCAAAATCTTCTATTTGTTGCTTTACTACTTTAAAATTTTCAGATCCATATTTACTCTGTGCTGCCTCGATGCATTGCATTAAAAGACTTTTTAATCTGTTTGTAAATGAACTAAATGATTCTGGCGGATATTGCCGGCAAGTAATTAACTTGTTTATTAGTTCATGGTATGTTTCACGAGGTAAATACGTTCGGTAAAGCAACTGCTCGACAACTCTTCGACTTCTTCAAATTTTGTGAGAGAGCTGGACGCTATTAATTGATACACGTTTCCTCTCAATCTGGTGGGGAAAATCTGCATGAAGGCTTTCCTTTCCTCTTCCCCTAGACACTGTTGCACTTGCTTACAACAGCCTATAAAAGTCTGTAATTCTGTAATTTGCACGCTAATTTCCCAAGAGAACAAAGGCACCATTTGTGCCGTCAGTTTTACTACTTTTTCATAGTTTACCGACATTTTATCTGTTTTGTTTGGTTGCTCTATGCGGGAAGTGATTTGAGTGTTTATACTCGAACTTGGTCTGGCTAACGCTTGCTTGGATGCTAGGGCGCCTAAACTATGATTTCTTCTGAGAAAATTAATTAGACTGTGACCTCTGAAGCGTTTACCTGAGCGATGCTTGGATACCAGTTTATGGATGGTCTGCTTTGGGGTAAATTTCGCTCTACTATTGGGCTGTCTGGACGAATTGTGTTGTCAAATCTTAGCCAGGAGAGCTTTGATCAGGTCTGGGCATGAATGCAGTACCCACAAAATTTTTACACAATAATTGAGAGGGAGGAAAAGAGAAAATAGGTAGTTTAACTAATTCTGTTTAATAACCGAAGAAATTAGAATGATTCATTGAAATGTGTTCTACAGTTTTTGTTGTTTACATGCAACATATATCGCAGTGACTAATACTTCTTTTTAACAATTTTTATGATTAATTGAAAATTGTTCTTTTGTTTTTTTTGTGTTGCTTACTTGCATATATATCACAGTGATTACTACTTCTTCTTAACAATTTTTATTAAACTTAATTTTACTTCACTTTAGTTGAAGAGACGGAAAAAAAGAAAAGTTTTATCGTCTTTTTCCGCTACGCAGATATGATGCTGTATTATTCCAGTTGGGGGCTTCTTTCCTCTTATTGTTGTTTATATTGGTATCTTTCAAGACAAAAAGTGGATACCTTTTATTGTTGTTAGAAATGCCCAACGTCTCGTTTTTGTAAACCAGAGTCAAAAATAATGCGCTCCTATGCACTCGTTTATGTAAATTCGAGGATCAAGGTTTTTCAAGTGTTTGAATTTATATAACTTCCTTGATCCTACCGGCTGCGCCAAAATTGTTGAGTTTTATAAGTTACTTGAGACGAGACTGTTCTCAAGTACTCTCAATCTGGAACTCGGCACGTGCCTTCACGATGATTGGGCTTCTTTTTATTGTTGAGTAGAGCAGCGATGGATATGGAGCAGCTTACTAGCTTTACTCCTACTGAGTTTCAATGGAGCAGCTTACTAGCTTTACTCCTAGATGATAAAACAACTTGTGTTGTCTGCTGATACTACTGCTACTGCTTTTTTATTCAAAAATAACAGAATATTTATACAATAATTTTTGACTTAATACTATTGCTTTTTTCTTATTACGCTAAGGACTTGTAATTTTAATTTCATCACAGCATTTGTATGTACATAATTATTACTTCCGTAAAGCGGTTCTTTATGGCATTCACAAATTAATTTCCGCAAAGCTTTTGCCGGTTTGTTGTTGTTACATCACGGCATTCATCGCTTTCATATGTACATACATAAATACTTCCGTAGACCGCTCGCCGCTTTGCTGCTATTATGACATCATCGTGAACTATTGCTTCGTTCACCTAACTTCTACCGCTGGCGCAACATAAGCATAACATTTCGGTATTGTACATGTGGAATTTTAAAATTGCATGAATTTCTGAAATTGATCGAAGTCATTCCAAGTAATCATCGCATTTCTGTACTTGTATTCAGTTACGAGAAAGGTTCCAGAAGCCACGCATTTAATTCTGAACGTGCTACACTTTATTTTATTTTATTTAAGCATAACATTTCGGTATTGTTCCAGTTGAGCTTTAAATGTGCATGAAATTCTGAAATTGATCGATTTCTGTACTTGTGTACAGTTACGAGAAAGGTTCCAGAAGCCACGCATTTAATTCTGAAAGTGGTACACTTTCTTTTATTTTATTTAAGCATAACATTTCGGTATTGTTCAAGTTGAGCTTTAAATGTGCATGAAATTCTGAAATTGATCGAAGTCATTCCAAGTAATCATCGCGTTTCTGAACTTGTATACAGTTACGAGAAAGGTTCCAGAAGCCACGCATTTAACTCTAAAAGTGGTACACTTTATTTTAATTTTATTTAAGCATAACATTTCTGTATTGTACATGTGGAATTTTAAAATTGCATGAGGTTCTGAAATTGTCGAAGTTATTCCAATTAATCATCGCTTTTCTGTACTAGTATACATTATTACATATACGACAAAGCTTACAAAGCTACGCATTTAATTCTGAAATTGGTACACTTTCATCGTGCGAATTCTTGCTCGCAGGGGTATTGTGTCACTGCCTTCACTTGTTTCTTTATGTGATTAAGAAATTGGTGTAGGTCAGTAGCGAGTGACTTTATTCAATTACTGAACTTTGAAAATATGTGTGTAGATATGTTTATACTTGCAGCTGGGAATTATAATTCTGCATGCAATGAGAATGCTGTAGGTATGTATATATCTACATGTTTGCATTTCTTCATTGATGCATGAATTTTATAATTCTGCGTAAAGCGAGATCGACTCAAACATGTATGTACGTATGTATGTACATATATATATTGATGCCAATGGATGTCCCATGTAACAATGATATATGTAGTTAATTTCCATTATTGTACTGTTACATATTATGGAGAAGTTCTAGCTGTTGTTCAAAAGCTCACACAAGTGGCTTGTGGATTTCACATATTCAGATACCTTTTCAGCTGTGTCCTCCAAATTTTTTAGATCGTAAAATACGATTACCTTCCATTCACCGGAGTACAATTCCGCTTTTCCAAGTTCTTCACAATATATGCCTGGGTTGTTCTTTATAGTTGTGACGTTGAGTCCTAATCCGCAAGTGGTCGTCTTGATAAGGATCATGCATTTCAGGAGTATTCCGAGGGTATTCATAGTCTGGAAAGGTAGGATGTTAGTTTAGAGATACTAGGGGGAGGTACACTTTGTTACAACAAAATTGTTATGATTAAAAAAAAATAGATCAAAAGGAGACCGAGTTGTGAATTCAAGGATAAAAAGACGTCAGTGCTGTCCGACTGTGATTTGATATGTCAAGAACATAAAAAAGATCCGGATAGTTTAGTTGGTCTACATATAAATGAATGGATTCCTAAACTTTTCCGACGAGGAGGTGGACAGAAATATGATATACCGCTGAAGAAAACAAGGGCTGCATAGATCATCTATTGCTATTCTATATATATTCAGTCAGCGAAGCTTTTCAAATCGTTATTATTAATAGTTTTGCACTTTGCCCTTATTTTTGAGGCCATTCCCTTTAACTCGTACACGAATTTGTGTGTCTATTTATTTATATATTTCTTTTTTACTATTTTCGACACTCTCGTAGACCCACTTTTCGTCATCACAGCGAGCTGAAATTTGGCACTCAGTTCATGTCGCGTGACAATTGAATCTATCAGAATTTCAACCGGAAATTTCCATGGAAAACGCGGAAAATCGGGGAAAATCATTTGAAAATTTGGTAAATCCGTTTCAGAAAAAATGCAGAGTTTTCCGATTTTTCGGGATTTTTCCGACTTTTCCGGAAAATTTGCCGGTAAGAAAGTTTTCTAAATTATGCAGGATCAAGTTGCCTATCAACTGGCATCATTACTTTCTGTCCGACAATGGTGAAAACTTGCAGAAAAATCGAGGAAAATTCATGTAAAACGCTTTTCCGGAGTTTTTCAGACCAAGGAAGCGTTTGAGCATTTTGCAACCTAAGACAAAGTTGTAGAGCGAAATGAGTTGCATAAAGTTGCTTTTGTGGAAAACTCCGTGGAAAACCCGGAAAAGCGGGAAAATCATCGGACAAATTTGCATTGATATGATTAGTGATAAATCTGTTTCATGAAAAATGCAGAATTTTCCAATTTTTCTGGAAAATTTTCCGACAAAAAAGTTTTATAAGCTATGCGGAATCATTTTTTCCGTCCTACTGGCATCAATACTTTCTTCAACAATCATGAAAACTTGCATGAAAAATCGAGGAAAATTCATGTAAATTTTTAAAAAAATTTCATAGTAATAGGAAAAGTCTATGAAAAACAGGGAAAGCAGCACGTAATAACAATTTAGTTAACGTGAAAAACGCAGAAAATAAAATAAGTAAAAAACGAGTTTTCAAACAAAACTGAGGCCAAACCGCATGAAAAAGTAGAAAATAAACTTTGCTTCGCACACAGAGGTGGACTCAGATTTTATTCGCTGACAATCACCGATATATTTCAGTATAATCAATCAGAGGTAATAAGTGATTTGATTCCTGAAGTGAAGGAATATTCAAGAGAAATGTCCCAATCAAAAATTCTGAGTCCACCTCTGTGTGTGAAGAAAAGTTTATTTTCTACTTTTTCATGCGGTTTGGCTTCAGTTTTGTTTGAAAACTCGTTTTTTACTTATTTTATTACTACCGATCTGTCGTTTGATAGTACTTTCAAGATTTCATAAGGTCCTTCCCATAAAGGTGCGAATTTGTCTTTTCGCGTATGGTTTCTAATAAGTACTTTACCTCCAATATTGAAGAATTTTGGACAAGTGTTTTTGTCGTAATAGGCTTTGGAATGTCGCTAACTTTGATTTATAGTTTGTCGAGCCATTTCATATCCATGCATTCGCCCTTTAAGTTCCTTCGCATAATCGTCGTAATTATATGATAATTGAGCTTCATGTGCGAAAGAGGTAGGATTGTTGGGGGAAACCCGTATAACAATTCATAGGGTGAATAGTTGGTACTCGTATGCGGTGTCGCGTATTATACACGAAGATCGCATAGGGTGTCCAACTATCCCAAGAGAGAGAGTCTTTGCTCACATAATGTCGAAGGTTCTCCGCAAGCGTTCGATGGCTTCTTTCTAGCGCACCGTTCGTTTGCGGATGATATGGTGCTTTCATCAAATTGCATATGTCTTTAAATAAATTACTTAAGAAGTTTGTTCCAAGATCTGTAAGGATGGATTCGGGGACACCGTGGCGACAAACGATGTTCTCCACGAATGCTTTTGCAACTGTAAAAGCTTCCGCATTTGGTAGGGGTAGTGCTTCAAAAAATTTAGTCAGATCGTCCTGAAATGTTAGTAAGTACTTGTTTCCCCTGGTAGGGGACCAACTATGTCCAATGCTATTCGTTCAAAAGGCCTTAACCTAGATCCGGTAATATTCATCGGAATTGGAGGATTTCTTTGAAGCTTGTTTTTTTTTTCTCAAGATTCGCACTTACTTATGAAGGCCTTCACGTCCTTCAATATGGTAGGTCAAAAATATTTTAGCTTTAGTCTTTTAACTTTTCGTGAAATCCCTTGATGTCTTCCGAACGGAGATACGTGATAATCTGTGATTATTTTTTCTATAACTGTAGGCTCTTTTAGATATATCCTCGAGTCTGTGAATAGTTTGATTTCGCCAGATATTTTTAATTTTTCATTGAGGTAAGACTTTATTTTATTTAGTGTAGAAACGTCGAATGTTGGAATCGATAGGCCAATGGAGTTCATGCGGGTTTCATAGCAATATCTGGAAATTTTTTCTATGGCATTATGAAGCTCTGTTCGGTCAGATTCTGTCCTCCACAGCAGCAAAGTCTTGAATACTACCAAATCGCTATTTGTATCTGTATGATAAAAGTGGTTAAGTTCGCCAATTTTTATTGAAGCAGTAGATTCAACAAATTTTCTTAACTTGCGTTCCACGCGAGTGTCTACCAGGGGTAAAATGAAAATCTTTGATATTTTCACTGGATTTTCTTTATGATTTGCGGCGCTAATTTCTTTATGGTTCTTTTGGTGGGCCTCCGCTCTTTTTTGATTTCGTGTTAAAACTCTGATAGTTTCCTTAACTATTTCCTTGCCGGAATTTTTAATACGGTTTAAAACATCTGCGTTTACGTTGTATTTTCCGTGTTTGTAAATGATTTCATAATTATATTCCTCCAACAAGATTTTCCATCTCATAAAACGTGAAGATGGTTCTTTAATGTTCATCAACCATTTCAGGGGCTTGTGATCGGTTATGATGGTGAATTTTCTTCCGTAGATGTAGGGTCTGAATTGCTTAACAGCAAATATGATTGCAATCGGCTCCTTTTCGGTTATAGTGTACTTCGTTTCTGCTGCGTTTAGTGTACGACTGGAATAACATGTAAGCCGATCTTCACCTATTGTGCCTTGCGAAAGTACGACTCCGACTGCTATGTCACTTGCATCAGTAGTTACAAGAAATTCTTTCTGGAAGTCTGGATATGCAAGAATCGGGGAATTACTTAATTTTGCATTTAGGGTCCTGAAGGATTTATCGCATAACCCAAAGGGATGTGAGGGTTTTGCTATATCTGCGAAATTGGCAATAAAACGGCAATAATACTCCGCAAATCCTAAATAGAATTTGACGTCCTTAGGCTTTTTCGGAATAGGAAAGGTTTTAACAGCACTTACTTTACCGGGATCTGGGCTTAAACCATTTTCCGAGATTATGTGTCCAAGGTAGATCAGTTCTTTTCTGACAAACTTGCATCTCTCAGGTTGGAGTTTGAGATTGTGTTTCCTTAGACGATTTAGGACGCTTATTAACTTGGAATTATTGTCATCTAAGTTGTGGCCATAAATTACAATGTCGTCCACGTATACGAAACCTGCTACCCCATTAGCACGTTGTTCATCAAACGTTGAAAGGTTGCGGGTGCATTTCTCAATCCGAAGGGCATTCTGTTATACTCATAATGCCCGAATGATGCACTGAACACTGTCTTTTCCCTATCACCTTCGTTCACTAGGATCTAATGAAAACCGATAGCAAGATCGAGGGCGCTGAAATCTTTATAGATTTGCCCAGCTGGTCCAATATAGCTGATATATTAGGTAGCGGATATGCATCTCCAATTGTTAATTCGTTGAGTTTCCGGAAGTCCACCACCACTCTCCATCGCTTATTACCGGTCGAATCTTCCTTCTTCGGCACGAGGAGCAGAGGTGAGTTCCATGGACTCATGCCTAATAACGTTACTACTTAACATCCCGTTTGCTTGTGTATATATTTCATCCCTATGTGCCTCAGACAATCTGTACGGTCTCATATAAACAGGGGGTTTGATTTTGTGCTCAACTGCATCAGAATGAGAAAGATAATCTCCTTCTAGATAACATAGGTCACTGAAGGTGCTATATATGTCTGTAATGGTGTGTTTTTCCTCCGCATTACAGTGATCTAGCTTGATAAGTGCTGTCAATTTTCGCAGCCTATTCTTCACTGGATCTTTGTTCGTATTGGGTTCGATTACCTCATAATTCCCTACATAATCCCATTCTAAGTCGAATTCTTCAGGATTCAAGACTACTTCGGTATCGTTTGCCTTGAGTAACATAAGTTTTATATTTTGCTCATTGGGTTGAGCTAGGGTTTCGGCTACATATGTCCCAGGCGATATCTGCTTTTTGTGTATAACAACCTGTCTTAGTCCCGGATGCTCTCGTTTCCCGACTGTGAGTTGTCGTGTCTCTTAGGTAGGCTACTGTTTTGGCCACCTTGAGCCGTGTTACGTACTCTCGTAGGTACATAGTGAAGTGTATGATTCGGATCCTTGCTATTAAAAGGTTTCGGCATACGTGAGCTTTCTTGGTGGTATTGTTCTTCATTATTGTTAGTTCGGGAAAATCGATTGTTATTGTATTTCCTCAGTCTACAGTCATTTATGTGGTGATTGGTCTTCTACTTCTGAGCGTGGCCGCTTCTCGACCATCAAGCTCAGGGCTGGGTTAGGTTCTTGCTCCCTGTTCAACCCTTATTACTGTACCGCTCTAGATGAATAGTTAAGATAGTGTTTGATAATTGAATATATATGTTCTTTTCTTAAAATAAAAATACACTGTCTTTAGATTTATTACTAATTTATCTTTTATTGACCTGTTATGTACATTACAAGACTACCTTACGCAATGATGTACAAAATTCAAGTGATCGATATGATAAGAGAGAACTAAAAACCAATTGAAAAACTAACTGTGATATTTGCTGTGATACAATAGGCTAATATAATTTCTATATTTTAGTGTGATGAGTATAAATACTGGTAGCAACGCATTTAAATAATTTCAGTATCAAGATTTTACGTTTGTACATATATGAGTGAATGATTTGCATTGTATGGCTAGTGTGTGACGCTAATGTGTTGATATAGTATGTATCATCGTTTAATCGTTGTTATGTTGTACGTTTGTTGAATCACAACCATACTCCGGCCCTTAAGACAGCGTCTTAGCAAACTGGTAGCCTTACTAGCTTAGTAATAGGTCGCCTCATTTCTCCCTTTGAAGATCTAATTATAGCTACTCGCACCAACTAATCTTGACCTGGATGTGTCTCCAAGATGCGTCCTAGTGGCCATGTTGATGGTGGAAGGTTGTTTTTGCGTATGAGAACTAGATCTCCAACTTGCAAGTTCTGAACTGCATTTCTCCATTTCGGTCGATGTTGTAAGCTTGTTAAGTAATCTGTGTGCCAACGCTTCCAGAAATCTTGAACTATTTTCTGGACTAGACGCCATCGGAACAGGTTGGACGTGTTTGAATTTTCCATTGAAATTTCTGGAAGAGTTGTAGTTGGCTGGCTGATGAGAAAGTGTGCTGGAGTAAGCGCGTCAATGCTGCTAACGTCATCAGATATAGGCCCGAGTGGTCGAAAATTTAAGACTCCTTCGATTTCAGCAACTAAAGTTTATAACTCTTCAAAGGTGAGTCGTGAGTCGCCAATTGTTTTTCTCAACAGCCCCTTCACGGATTTTACTCCAGACTCCCAAATACCTCCAAAATGTGGTGCAGCGGGTGGTATAAAGTGCCAGCTGATCTTGTTATTTGATAAATAATCTGCAATTAGAATGTTATGAGTCTTTGATATAACTAATTTATGTCATTCGCCTAGCTTTCTATTTGCCCCAACAAAATTTGTAGCGTTGTCGCTATAAATGTTAGAAGGAATGCCTCTTCTTGCAAGAAATCTTTTTAAGCATGAGATAAAAGTTTCGGAAGACAAATCACTTGCAATTTCCAAGTGCAAGGCATTGGTACTCTGAGACACACAAAAAGAGCTATGCATCCCCTTGTTGATTTGCTCCCTCGTCCGCGATGAAGTAGGAGTGAAATAGGACCTGCGTAATCTACTCCAACGTTCTCGAAGACCCTTGTGGGGGATACTCGAGAAGAAGGAAGTTGAGCGATGAGTTGTTGTGAAGTTGCTGCTCTACTACGTACGCATTTTAGGCAATGATGTATGAGCCGTTTAACTAGTATTCGGCATGATATAATCCATTATTGTTGTCTTAAAATGCTGAGAAGCAATGTTGTACCAGTGTGAAGGTATTTTTCATGTGTATATTTGATGAGCGCGTCGACGAATAAGTGATTCTTGGGTAAAATAGCCGGATGCTTTGCATTATATGAGCAGTTAGCATTTTCTAGTCTTCCGCCTACTCTTAGATTTTGATCGGCGTCAACGAATGGTGTGAGAGGAAGAAGCTTGCTTCGGCTGGAGAGCTGTTTCTGGCGTTGTAATTGGCGCAGCTCATCTTCAAAGGACTCTCTCTGAGTCCACCGAATGCAGATGTTAAGTGCGGTGTTCAGTTCATCTATCGTAACCCATGGTGTTGATATTTTATTGTGTTTATTATATTTGCCCAAGCTGTTCTTAAAATATCGAACGCATCGACCAAGAATGCGGAGGGTAGTTCTTAGAGATGATTTCGTTCTAAATAAGTCTGTACAGGTATCATTGACTATAAAAGTGTGGTAACCATCTAAGTGAGCAGGTCTTTCTTCCATGTCGACGTCAATTGGGATCTTAGACGTAGATTCAGCAGAAGATTGGTTTGTCCAGTCCATTCGAAGCCACTGCGGTCCTTTCCACCAGAGGTGTTCCTCCTTGATGTGCTGTGGTAGAATTCCGCGTGAAGCCACATCTGCAGGGCTTTCCTTAGACGGAACATAGTTCCAAAATGACCTGGGTAGAATAGTTAATATCTGTGATGTCCTGTTACCCACATAGCATTGCCATTTTCGTGGGTGTGATGAGAGCCAAGAAATCACAATCATCGAGTCCGTTCACCCAAAACAGCTGATATTGGGTCTACCGAGGGCATCTTTGATTGATTGAAGAGGTTGTGCAAGGAGTAACGCCCCACAAAGCTCAAGTCGCGGAACCGACAATTCCTTAATTGGGAGCTACCTTTGTTTTGGCCGCCAAAATGGTGGTGGTAACCTCACCAGTGCTGAAGGTAGTACGACAATATACCACAGCAGCATACGCAGACTCGGATGCATCCCAGAACCCATGTAATTCGTACGTTGTAATCCTAGTGCCTGTCCAACGAGGAATGCGAAGAGATGTTATGTGCTGAAGATTGTTGCGAATTTCATTCCATTTGCTCTCAATAACTGCAGAAATTGGTTCATCCCACGAATAATTTTTCAGTCAAAGCGTTTGTAAAAGCATTTTGAAGATGACTGTGATAGGAGCCAGGAACCCAAGAGGATCGAAAATTCTACTTGATTCCGACAATATGCTCCTTTTGGTAATAGGTGTCCGTTGAGGAGAATGTACATCAAAGATAAAAACATCTTCTCCTGGAATCAATCGGAGAGCTTGAACCTTGATCGAGGTTGGATGCTGGTCTATTCGAAGAGAAGAAATTCAATTTCAATTTCAATTTATTCTATATGAAACAAGGAGAGTACACAAGATTTATAATCTTTTAGAGTACACTTAAAAATAGGTAATATGAATTCAGATAAATAATAGAATTAGGTAAGTACACAAGGACTACTAAAATAGATAATCAAATAAAATAAAAAAAAAAAACAAATAAAACAAGGAGCTATAATTAACTAAGATTACAAAATAAAATAAGAAACCAAAGAAATGGAAGAAATAATATAAGAGAAAGTAAAAACAATTACATAACTAATAAAAGAAATAAACTATTGATTAGACTTAATACTTAATAGCTAATGTGCGCCTCTATTAACCTCCTAAATGTGCCAACAGTACCTGCACGCTGAATGTGTGCAGGAAGAGAGTTCCATAATCTAGAAGCTTGGACAAAGTAAGAGTTCTCTAAGATACTGTAATTTATACGAGGCAGCATGATATTACGATGTCGAGGTGATTGTAGGAATACAATATTATTAAACAAGTATTCAGGATTTCTGGTATAAATTAAATTGAATAAGAAAACTAGAATCCTGCGTTCAAAATAACACTCTAGTGAGCAGCCCAAGAGTAGAGATCTAAATGGAGAGATATGATCATACCGCCTTAATCCAAAAATAAACCTTAGACAATCATTAAAGGCAACATTCATTTTCCGCTTACAAACACTGTCCATTCGTGGGAAAATTAGAGAGCCATAAGTAAAGAAAGGAAGTAGAAGAGTTTTAACTAACTTCAGTCGTGTTTGCGATGGCAGAATGCTTGCAGAAAGCCACAGCCTCCTTAGTGTGGAGTATATTTTAGACAACTGGGATTTAGTATGATCACAACACTTCATATTAGAATTTAATATAACCCCAAGGTTTCGTACAGAATAGGCAAAGGGTAATACGCAGTCGCCAAACTTAACCTGGAGTAAACCATCAAGAGAACCACGAGAACATGCTAGGCATTGAGACTTCCCAGGATTTAAAACCAAACTGTTTTGCACAGACCAATGTGAGATACACACTAGATCGCAATTAATCCGCTCCACACAGTCTTCAATTAACCCAATAGGTCTCTCCAGGTAAAGTTGTACATCATCTGCATAAACATGCAGTCGAACATCACCAACGGCATCCACCAGATCATTAATGAACATACTGAACAGCAGTGGTCCAAGAATAGAGCCCAGAGGCACACCCAAACCCAAAGGTAAGCAACTAGAAAGATTGTTGCCTATCTTTACTTGTTGATATCTATCCATTAAATAACTTCTGAGAAGACGGGATGCAGATGATGAAAACCCGTAAAGAGCTTCCAATTTATGGATTAATTTGCTGTGAACAACGCTATCAAACGCCTTAGTGAAATCTAACAATACTAAAATGGATATTTTATCATCATTCATAGCCCTTCGAATATCTGTAGTAACCTTCAGTAAGGCAGTTTCACAACTATGATGACGACGGAAGCCCGACTGGCAGCACGCCAATAACTTGTTGCGGGATAGATATTCTTGAATTTGGTCGTGCATAATTTACTCTAGGACCTTAGATAAGAAGGGAAGAATACTAATTGGCCTAAAGTCAGAGAAACATTCAGGTTGAGCCTTCTTCGCAGTGGTAACACAACCGCCATTTTCCATGCAGTAGGAAATGTTGTTACGGTCTTAAAGGAAGTTTTTGTCGTCTGTGTTGGAGGTATTGCGTTCCTCTAATGTGTGTCTATGTTGAGTGTTGACACCCGCATCTAAACTGTCAATACTGTAAATTTCTTTTCTTCTAGGCAAGGTAACCGAGATCGCCGATAGACTGATGAAACCCAGCCGGCTTTTCATTCACCTAGTTCCTTAGGGTGAGCTGTCTGATGACCAGCAAGTTACTAAAGCAACGACGCACTTTAGGAAAAAAGGAAAACTTTTAAGCTGAAACATCTATAAAGGCGTAATGAAACCCTGGGGAAATTGTACTTACAGTACACTTCGAGTAATGTGACGGCAGCAGGGTCCAGAGACAATGGAAACTACAATTGAAACTAAATCTACCCCGTAACCAGCTGAAAACTGACAGGCATACATCTTGCGCATAGCTTAATGGAGCATCGCCGGAATTAGCATTAGTATATGTATAAATATTTATTTTGCAAAAAAAAAATTAGAAACATTTGTCATAGAATCAATAGTATGAGGTCAGGAATCAACTAGAGGCGTCACGTAACTAGTAATAGTAGTAAATTTAAAGTTAGGAAGGAATAGTGTATAATAGTTAAGCTCATACTGGAATTTGTAATGTTACGGGTTAGTTCTGCGAAGCCAATCAGCCACTCAGTCAAGGTCCACTTAAGTATATCAGAATCTCGAGACTTGTTGACTCATCCCGGCTCTATATCCTGTTAAAAGGTAGATATATCGAAGAGAACCATACTAAGGAACGTCTAGAGCCCTCTAATCAATGTCCAAAAAAAAGCAAAA
This sequence comes from Dioctria linearis, assembly GCA_963930735.1. Taxonomy (NCBI): domain Eukaryota; kingdom Metazoa; phylum Arthropoda; class Insecta; order Diptera; family Asilidae; genus Dioctria; species Dioctria linearis. Next base: position 125,283,156 of record OZ005742.1, on the reverse strand, counting down.
ACAAAACAAAGTGATATATATATATAAAAAAAAAATATGTGAAAGAGGTATATACGTATATATGATATAATGATATATATACCCAAATACGAACTCAACAAAACTATAAAAGCCTAAAGTATTATACTACAACCGCGAGATAATAAAGCTTACATAGGTAAGCACATATAAAAAAAACATATACAATAAAACAACGCTTATATAAAATATAAAATACACAAATGTTAATATAACCAAAAAAAAAGACATACAAAATACAGAGTGTATATTCGATAACGAGTGTCATAGGACTAACAGATAAAATATATTAAAACGCGAACTATAAATATTTAATATAAATACGAATTTAATGAGCCTAGTGCTAGCAAACAAATAAACTAAGCGAAAACGAAATAAAGCAATAAATAACTAAACACCAGAAAATAAGGAAAAGTAAAAACAGAAAAGAAATCCAGTACAGTGCTAAATAATGAACGCAGCACGCTCTGACGGATGTACTAAGTGTGGACCCCTCGAGCAAGAGGATAAGAAGAAGAGCGCCACGAAGAAAAAAAGTCGTCTGTTCTTCCTTGATCAGCAGCCGAGGAGAAAAGAAGTAAAAATGATCTTAAGGCCAGAGGGCTGGAGTTGAAATAATAAAGTAAAGTAATACAGTAAGAACAAAATAGCAAGAAAACAAGGAGGTAAAGTGGATTAATGTAATAAAGCAGAAGAAAAGAAAGTTGTCGGACTGAAACAAAAGAACAGAAAAGGGAAAAGGCAGAGAAGGGGCCCTAGACTTCGGCGGGGTTGACTTACCTGTGCAATTAGCACCATAGCCTGGATAGAGAGGACGAAGATGAGTAACATTTCTTTTACTTACAATAAAATTATTATTATGAATTTCATATAAATTGCGTGTTCAAGCACATCTGAATGGTCTTAGTGGCTGGCTGGCGAGGCAGTCTTTTCCTTGTATTCTGATTGTCTAGCAGGAAATCGGAATCTTTTTTTTTGTATAAACTAAATTGCGCCTATTTAATTATATACATTTTTTTTGTTGAAGTTACGCATAATACTGAAGGTTATAATTATTATGTGGTGAGGCTGAATTTTTGTGCGGAGGAAAGGTGCGTCATATATATTAGATATAGTGTGTATATAATTATTACGCGGCGAATTGTAATTTCGTACAGAATAAGCGGGAAGTATTTTATATATTGTAGCAACCGTTGAGTATTAAATCCGAATTTCGAGTAAAATCAGGCGGTAACCTTGAATTTGCACAAATTAAGTACTTAGATATGTTTGACTAGGCTCAAGGGCTAGTTGTAGAGGCGCTTGTGGCTGTTGTTTTTTGTTTGTGTGTAGGAATTCTAATAAATGAAATTGTAAAGCTGATTTCGAGTGGCTGGTCTGTTACTACTCTGTCGTGCACATCATATAGGTACTCGCTAACAAATCGGTTTCGTGAATCATCCGCCCATTGGAGAAAAATCACGTGGCGCCCAACGCCTACATAAGTAGGCTTCAATTCGCTTCCCTAGCAAACCACCCCGTCTCCTGAGCGAGCCTATACGTACCGTGAGGGGGTACGTAACAATGTAGAAAATGTGAGGGAACTATTTATAACATGCAATATATACTGACTAATTATAGGAAATAATAGACGTAAAAACCGAGGGCTAATGTTGTCAGACCCAGTCGCATTCGATTTAATGGAATAAAAAGCATGCCCAAGCTCTTCAAGAGTTATACAGCGAAAGGAGAAATTGCTACCAGTATTTCTCTCAAATACTGTATTAGGATGATTTAAGTAGTTAAAATTAAGCTGTGGCGTTACAAAAAATTCATTAAGCTTATTATATATTATTATATATATTATATATACTTTTTAAATTGTTCCACAAGACCTTAGGAGCAAGATTGATATCAAACTTGCTTTTGAAATATTGGTACTTTGACGTTCTGATGGCAGTTGTCGCTCTATTACGCAAGGATATATAGTATAAGCGAGCCTCAGTAGTTTTTGTCCTTTTATACTTATGATATGCATACTCCCGCTTGGCAATATGTTGTTTAATTCTAGCAGAATACCAGGGGCAGCGGCTATACAATTCTTTGGATTTCGTTCGAACTGGAACATACCTATCATATAGATAATTAATATTGTGTTCCATGATTTTTGCCTTCTCATTGATAGGTGAATAAAGTATACTATCCCAAAGCAAACCACCACATTCATTGTACAAGAAAGTAACATCTATGCTGTTATAATCACGGTATGTATAAGAAAATACCATATTGTTCCTTGGACCGACTAAGATATTATAACTAAGGAAGAGCATGTTATGGTCCAGGAAACTAGGTGGGTCAATCTGGTTACAAAAAGATACACAATCTAAACTGCTTGTAAGGAATAGGTCGAGCATTGAAGGCGATGAAGTATTGTAGTAAGTGGGTACAGAATTAACGACGTTTAAATAGGCTGACTGCAATAAAAAACTAAATTCATTAGAAGATCTACTCTCACGAGGAAGATTAACATTAAAGTCTCCACCCACAATTACATTGTCATATTTTTGAGAGAAAAGTTTAAGAAAGTCAAAGCAATTATGACGTGGATTCGCATAATCAAAGCAGGTAGGAGGGCAATAAGCCGCTACCAGAATACCATTTTCTTCGCAAAAGTTTACCTCAATACATATAAGTTCAATACTATCTAAACTACAAGATTTAACAATTCTCGCTTTAATTTCTTCTTGCAGGAAAATAGCAACCCCACCGCCTCTACGATCATTCCTATCAGAACGATATAGTATGTACGAAGAAAAAAAGAAAAAGTTCAGAAAAAAAAATCATGTCACTCAGCTGCTGTTTGATTCGCTTCCGCAACGATGCATTCCAAAGAGTCAAGTGATGTGACCTTCACCGGCGGATCATTCTTCCTCACATGCACATAGACTTCCCCATGCCGAGAAAAAGCAGCACAGAGAGCATTATCATTACGCAGTTTAAGAACGGCGCGTAGGATTTTACTGTTTTTGGTAGTGAGGCTTTCAAAAACATTCACTTTGGTTGTCGAGACAAAATTTGATGACAGCTCATTAAGAGTTAACAAGCCGGCACTCTTGAATTTTAAAAGAAACTGTCTCTGTTCAGCAATCGAGGAGAACTTAATGATAATAGGGGGATCCCTCCGCTTGAAATTTTTTGATTTAGCTGAAGTGTATTTGGGCCGGAACGCAGTTGAATATGGTGACAATGTATGTCCGATTTTAGTAGATATAGTTGAAAGCAATTGCTGGGGGGACTCATGCGGGCTATGCGGAATGCCAGTCACCACGGCATCTAATAATCTGCTTAATCGACGAGTATCATCTAATTCCTTACGAACCTCAGCAAATTCCTCCCTGAGCTGATCTAAATCCTGACTCAGTTTTGCGATCTCCGAGTGTGACACATTCACAATCTCATCAATTTTACCGAGCATGCGCTCTTCAAACTCCTCAAACTTTTCGGAGATTACCTGAATTAAGCTTTTCAACAACTTCTTCTCCAATAGCTCGTAATGATCGGTGGAACATATGGAATTCGATCGACTAGATGTTAGAGAGGCAGACCCACATTTTCCACTCAGCTGAGTCTGGTGTGGATTGTGCATTGGTGTTAGTGCAGCCTTTAGAATTTGGTTTTGCAGTATCTTTACCGATTATGTACAGGAATAAAATAAAGTCGATTAAGAGTTTATAAACACTGTCAAGCACAAAATGAATTTGGAAAAAAACGAAACACAACCGCGGCTTGAAATCACAACACTTTCTGATGAATTTGGAGTGGTAAATCTCGCGGAAATATCCAAATTAACAGGAGCTAAGTAGAATCACGTCTACTCAGTTTTCTCCATTTCTTAACATTCTATTAAAAATACTGCAATCATCTGGTGATAGTTTGCCTAGAAATGTGTGCGAGTTCGATGCCCATTTTCTGAGTCGAAATCCTCTAAGCTGAAGCAGAGATACTAATTCTTCCTGGAGTTGAAAAGCTTTATCAGCGTTATCTGCTCCCGCCATCAAATCATCTACATAAAAATTGTTCTGCACAGCTTGTTCGGCTTGAGGAAATTGCCCTTCGAAATCCGTTGTAAGCTGATTGAGGCAGCGTGTAGCATGAAATGGTGCTGAGGCCGTGCCATATGTAACAGTGTTGAGCCAAAGATGCTTTATTGGCTGAAATTGATCTTCCCTCCATATTATTCTCTGGAAATTCCTATCATCTTTGTCTACTAAGACCATGCGGTACATCTTTTCGATGTCTACAGTAATGGCCACCCTGAATGTCCGGAAAGAAATCAATATCTGGTACAAATCTCTTTGCACTTTAGGTCCAACCATTAGTTTTTGATTTAGGGTTGTGCCATTTGATGTTCGAGCAGAGCCATCAGAAACTACTCGAAGTTTGTTAGTACTGCTATCTGGCTTGTGGATAGCATGATGCGGCAAATACGCGTGTTCCTTGTTGCTTTGAAGTATGACTGACGGCACAGGCTCTAAATGACCTAACTGATGGTATTCTTACAGTACTCTTCATGCAGAGCTGCATTGTGTTCGAATCTACGTTCAAGAGAGTTGAATCTGCGTATTTCCATATCCAATGAATTACCGAGCTGTACAGAACCTTCTGTAAATGGTGAGCATACAGTGTAACGTCCAGAGTTGCCTTCTACATAGTGGGTTGTAGAGAAGTGACTTTCGCAAGCTTGTTCTTCTACAGTGTATGATGGTTTTTGAATGGGAATTTCTTCAATTTCCCAGAATTTACGTAGAGTGATGTCAATGTCCGTAGCATTTGCGTGAAATGCACGTAGTGTTAAAGGCTCTTTACCTACATTGAGGCACCCAGCGACAATGTAACCGAATATGGTGTTCTGAAGAGCGGGGTGATTCTCTGAAGCAATTAACTGTCCTGGTCTCAAAATTTCGATAAAGTGGTCAACTCCCAACAAGATATCTATCTTGCCAGGTTCATTGAAGTACGGATTGTTGTTACTCAGGTGCCCAATGCCCTAAATCACAACCATAAGGTCAATACATCAATATATTGTCCTATACAATATATTGATGTACCTCATAAATGACCCTGGAAATGAAAAATTATTTCAACTTAAAATGTCATTTAAAATTTAAAATGCATTTAAAGTTGCATTTCCATACTGCAACAAAATGCAATTTAGCATAAATTGCATTTCGTTATCAGTAATGCACTCCACTCACACGGTATACCTACCTACATGCCGTGTAATCGGATATCATTTTTCGTCGTGCAAATTGAATGCACATAAAAGAATTCGCATATTCTCACGTACGATCTTTTCATCGTCGTGAGAAAGCAAAAAGAAAAAGCTTTTAAAAAAGTAATCGTGGGTACCTGGGTACAAGATTACCAAACCTCGAGGAGTTTATTTTTCACCCGCCATCGAAACACCTCGCGAAAATCTCATCTACTAGCAACGGGAATCAATTCTAACGGGCATCGAACCTTGTGATAAATAAAAGATATTAGTGAAATCACTTAGGTAAAAATCCCTCTAGTTAAGTGAAAAAGTGTAAAGCCCCCCAAAAAATCAGGGATCTAAATAAAAAATAAAATAGTGATTGAAATAATCAACAATATTTGTGTGTTTTTATTCGAAAACCCTTACGCTCTCTCTCTCTCACTGGTGGCAGCGGTTATTTTAAAACTAAAATCAGTGCCTTTTAGAAAAAAAAAGTGGGTAAAATTCTTATAATATTATAAAATAAAGGAAGCATAATAAGAAATTCAAAAGAAAAAATAATAATAATAAAAATTAAATTATATTAAAATTTCCAATTAACTACTGGTACCAGTAGCACTTCTAAAATCAGTGCTATAAGAATTGAATGAAAATCAATTCAAAGAAAAGTTTAATATAAAATCTGACGCAGTATAACAACTCGTGACAACGGAACTCTCATAAAGTTCAAATTAAAATCAGTGCCTATCCAAACATTAATTAAATTTGAAAACATAAATATAAATACACTGATAATAACAAAACAAAATATAAGCCGGGGTACCCGAAAAGGGTACTCAGAGGAAAAGTTTAGAGAGCCATAGTGCTCCAACGAGGGAATTTAGCGAGGCTTCATCCCTGCCTCAATTAAGACGTAAAAAAAACATCAGAAGGAAGACATCTAGAAACCGTCGCCCAGGACGCACGATGTATTAACATCTTCATAATCTTCGTCCTATAACAACCAACATTAACAAATCCGGCCAACAACAACATCCCAGCAAAAAACAAAAAACCCCACAAGACTCTTCAAGCTGCCGTGTTCGGAATAAAAATAAGGTAGACAAGTTCTTTAATTAAAATATATACATATGTATTTATAAAACAGTGTAGTATTATATTGTGATGACTCCCTCTTTCTTTATATTTTAATTTTATTTATAATTAGAAAACTATTCAATTTTAATGAATTTCCTCTTCATCTAATACAAAATTATTGAAAAATTCAATTGAAATTTATACACATCTTACCACACAAGAATATTTTTTTTTATAATTTTGAATTCTCCCAATTAATTCTCTACTATTGTTGTTTTTTATTCTCCCTCTTTCTTCATTTAGCCATTTTCGTCCAAAAAGTGATTACCAATTCAGTTGCCATCCTTATATGTTTTTTTTTTAAATCGAAATCTCCTTTTCCACGAAGCGACCTCTGCGGTAAGACTTCGTGAGCTTGCTGGCCAGAGGACTTCGGAAAAATCAATAATCAATCCCCTGCGATAGAGTTCCATTAACCTATCGATCAGGAGAAGATATTGATTGGAAGGGGCACTTTTTAAGGCAACTGGATATATGAATATACTTTTTCGTTTTACACATGACTACACAAAATCAGAATTCTACTTAACTAATCCTTTTGAAAACTGACAAAAAAAATTTTTTTTTACCAAAACAGACACATACATACCTACACACACTGAAAGTATTTAAGAAAAAAAAATTTTTTAATCCATTAGCTTTCCTATGCTCTGTGAGTAAAGCGTTCGTGGCTTTTCGTTAAATTTATTTAATCAACTTCTTCCCGATTCTAATTCATAAATTTTCAAACATGACAGAAGAAAATAAATCTTTCGATGAGCTTTGCTTGTCACAAGTCCCAAAAATTACAGAAATTAGACAAATTCTGGCCGATTATCACAGAGCAAATAAAAGCAAAAGGACTTCTGATTTTACTTCTGAAAAACTCCAAAATTTGGAAAAACTGTGGGCTTCGTTTGAAAAAACGGAAACACTGATTCAAGATCATGAAGATTTTGATGAAACTCATGATTATTTTAAGCAGTCATGCTATGACAAAACAGAGGACTGATACAATCTTATAAAGGCAACTCTGTCTGATAGGCTGAAGTCCATATCAATTCACACAGAACGCACAAATAACCCCTTTTACATTCCACCCCCCAAGACTTCGCAGAAAACAACTGCATCTGATACCCAAGACAATACGGACAAAGATCAGTCAAATGCAATACGGTTTAGATTGCAGGATCACAGGCAAAAGTCTATATCACGAATTATACAATCGATCAATTTTAATTCATAATCGATTACAACCCGGACATATCTTACACAAAAGATCACCTTATTGCAAAAATACTGGGATGATTTTGAGGAAGCGCATAATGAAATAATTTCATATACCGGCCCTAATGATTTTGAGCATGACTATTTCAAAAATGATGTTTACGCCGAGGTGGAAACATCATACACAGACACGATAATTGCCCTCCAAGAGCAATTGGACTCTCGAATCCAAAACGTATCGAATAGTACACACAACTTCACAGACCATTATCATAATGTCTCCTTTAGAGACCAATCTACCGTCTTTCTATCTGAAGCTAGATCGTTAATTCCCAACTTTAATGGAAATCCCAAAGATCTTCACAAATTCATTTCAAGTTGTGATGATATATACGCGACGGCATCGACGACGAACGAAAAGCACTCCCTCCTTAGCTTAATAAGGAGTAAACTATCTACAGAGGCATAAGATGTATATAGGTACAATCAAATTTCAGATTGGCCTGAATTGAAATCAATTCTGCAACAAACTTTTGAATTAAAAATTCCCAAATCTACTCTGCAATCTCAATTAAATAATTGCAAGCAAAGAATAGGAGAAGATGTAAAAGATTTTCTACAAAGACTTAGCACAACTCTATCCAAACTAAATGAGGCAACGCACTCATATACAAATGATAAAATTCTTTTAAAATCTCTTTTAAAAGATAATGAATGTCAAGCAGTGAGAGCTATAGAGGACGGATTATCCAATCCACAACTACAGACTTTAGCAAAAGTCCAGTCTGATAAATCTTTCGCTTCACTAAAGTCACATATCCTAGAGCACGCATCACGTTTGGAACGGAGACAATCCAATTTTCAATCGAACTACAAAGTAAACCCACCCTTTCAAAAGAATGCGAATCTCAATCTGCATTGTTTCAAATGTAATAGACTAGGGGGCATGCTGCTTCAAAATGCCCAGTCATACAACGATCTATGGAAAATTTTAACACCATCCAAAGAACACATTCACAATCACAACGTCCTCCAGATTTTAAGAATGCTACATCTCCGTCACAGGTCCCTAGTTGTCGATATTGCCATCGGATGGGCCATTCCATTAAAGAATGCAGGACAAGAGCTGCAAATAATTCCCGATTTAACGACAATCAAGGAAATCGGAATAATTTCCAAAAAGTAAACACAGCTCCGCAAACAAGCACGGCTGATAGACAGCTACAACACAAATAAATAATAATTCTTTAACAATTTCTTTGCCTGTCGACATCTGCTCTGCTCCAAAACTTACATTTTTAATTGATACTGGAGCAGAGATCAGCTTAATTAAACTCCATCCATTGAAGCCAGATAGCATCTGCTACAGAGATGCTGTCTGCAATATAAACACATTATTTACAGAGTCCACTTCTACAGAAGGACTAATTTTTGCTAAGTTAAAATTAAATTCTGAACATAATAACTCCATCCTAGAACACCCATTTCAAATTGTGGGAAATAACTCCATCCTCTCATACGATGGCCTGCTTGGTCATGACTTTTTATCTCGATACAATGCTAGTATCAATTATAAAAATAAATACATTTCTCTAGAAATTAATGATACAAATGAATTTTATCCGTATGAGGATTACTATTCAAATTATCCATATGTTTATTTGAAAAGCGAAGACCCAGAAAAGAGGTCTCAAACAAAAAGTCTATTATATACGGAGATAACATTTTCCGATATAAATACGAATACAAATCTGTCTCCATCAATTGCTTCGAAAAGCAATTTAAATCGATCGCCAGCTAATGCCAGAAAAAAGGCTGAATTAAATAAAAATCAATCTCCATCCAAAGCTTCACAAGATATGAAGCAAAAACATAAATGCAAAACTCCATCAATAGCCGCACAGGAGGCTGTATCTAGTAGAGTTCTATCTCCTTCATCAATAAATTCACAAAAAGTGAATTTCAAGAATAAATCCAAAAATTCAAAGAATTTCAATAAGGTTTTATCTCCTTCAAACTCTATCGAGTCGGAATCATCGTATAACTCCTTCCAAATTCCACAAAAGTTGGAATCATATCTCCTTCCTTTTAAAAATCCGAAAGAATCGGATAAATTAAATAAAATTAAAATCCCGGCTCGATCAGAGTTCATTATTGAAATTCCAACTCCTTCTATTCAAAATCAGTCGGTCTGTTTCAAGAAGGAAATAAGGCCAGGTTTATTTCTTGGAAATTCAATAGTCGAACCAGTGAACGGTATTGGAAAAATCCTAATCCTCAATACAAATGAGGAGGACGCCGATCTGGGCCCTTACGAGGTGAACCCAGTTTACCAAGACTTGGATGACTTTGTGGTCATCTCCACAGACTCTGAAAGAGATCCAATTAAGGGCAGAATAATTAAACTGCAAAACCTCATAAAATTGGATCACTGTAATTCAGAGGAATCTGAGAGTATTCGCAATATCTCTAGGGAATTCAACGATCTCTTCTTCATAGAAGGGGATTTCCTTTCATATACAGATGCGATTACCCACAAAATCGAGACACTTCAAGACAAACCGCCAATTTATACCAAACCGTATAGACTTCCTGAAGCAAGCCGAACTGATATAAATAGGCAAATACAAGAAATGCTTGAGTCAGACATCATCAGACCTTCACATAGTCCCTGGAAATCTCCACTTCTCCTGGTTCCCAAAAAACCAGATGAGAATGGAAACAAAAAGTGGCGAGTAGTGGTAGACTTTCGTCGTATTAACGACATTACTATTGGCGATGCGTACCCACTGCCTAATATCACTGATATATTAGACCAGTTGGGGAAGTCGAAATATTTTACCACACTCGACTTAGCCAGTGGATTCCACCAGATAAAAATGGACTCAAAGGACAGGGAGAAAACTGCCTTTAGTACACCCTATGGCCACTACGAATACAATCGTATGCCTCCGACGCCAGTGATTACGCTAGCGACGCAGTTCTTTCTCAAGTTGATGATCAAGGAGATCACCCAATCACCTATGTGAGTCGAGTTCTCAATGGTGCAGAGACTCGTTACTCAACAATAGAAAAGGAGCTCTTAGCTATCGTTTTCGCAGTTGAGCAATTCAGACCATACGTCTATGGCAGACAGTTTACAATTATAACTGAAAATAAACCATTAGTATGGGTCATGAATCTGAAAGATCACTCCTCAAGACTAATAAGATGGAGAATACGTCTTGAGGAATATGACTACAAAATAGTCCATAAATCGGGTAAGCTCAACACAAATGCAGACGCTCTCAGTAGAGCTATTCCAGATAGTAGCGAATATTTCGCAGAACCTACCACCTGCGTAAATGTGGTAACAAGGAATCAAGCTAGAGCTCAGGCAAATCTGAACATTCCCTACACGAGTATTATTACTCCAAACCCAGCTCCGTCGTCATCAGACAATTCCTCAGTAATAATTAATGAGACTAATTTTCCTCTTTTACTGACTAAAAATGCGAATCCTAAATTCTTCATCTTGCCAATGCAAGATACAGAGCTTGAAAGAGTGTTGGCTTCGAAACTAAAGCTTTCAGATAAATCTCCACTTCTAGTAAATGAACTGAACTTCTTCACAAAAAAGGACTCCAAAATAATCATATCAAAAATTAATTTACCTTGTCGATCGCAAAGAGATAGATCAGACCTCGAAAAGATTTTCTGGCATGTCAGACGTCGTGGTCAAATATGTAAGGAAATGTAAACTTTGTCAGGTGAACAAAGTTTCCAGAAACCCTAAAATTCCAATGAAAATCTCGTGCACTAACTCCAAACCTTTCGATAGAGTGTACCTAGATGTTGTAGGACCTCTCCCAATATCACAATCTGGAAATAAATATCTCCTTACATTTCAAGACGACCTTTCAAAATATTCTGAAACTATTCCCATAGTCGACACTGAGTCTAAGACATTAGCGGAAGCCTTCACGACAACAATAGTTTGTCGACATGGTATTCCAGAAAGTATCCTCACAGAACAGGGTTCTAACCTCATAATTGGCATGTTCACCGAGGTATCTAAATTACTAAGAATAAAACGACTTAAAACTACTCCATATCACCCTCAAACGAATGGTGCATTGGAAAGAAGTAACAGAACCTTAGAAGAATATCTCCGATCTTATGTAGCAAAAGATCCACAAAACTGGGATCCACGGATTCCTTATGCCATGTTTGTATACAATACAACCCCTCATTCGAGTACTAATTATACTCCACGCGAACTCCTATACGGATTCCCAGCCGAAATTCCAAACAATTTGAAATCTTCTCCAACCGTTTGCTATAATTACGACAATTATGCAAACGAATTAAAAGCGCGTCTGCAGCATAGCTTCAAAATAGCTAAAGACATAGCCATGGCCAATAAAGAAAAATCAAAATTGCAATACGATAAGAACTCCGTCCAAAAATCATTTAATACTGGTGATAAAGTCTTACGGCAAAGCAGAGTGAGAGATAATAAGATCTCACCACTATGGTCAGGTCCGTATGAGATAATGGAGATTAATTCCCCCGAAAATTCCACTATTAAAATCAATAATAAAAACAAAAGAGTCCATAACAACGACCTAAAACTTTTCTCAGATTAAAAACTTCATCATCTTCAAACATCATTCAGAGATATTAACATAGTGTCATCTTCCAGGTTTCCAAAATGATGCATATAGCATTCATTCTAATTTTCATCCCCATAATCTACGGCTCAGGAATAGAGGTAAAGCAGCTAAATGCTACTGCAGGCATTTACTTTGAGGAATTTGGCAGAGCCAACCTCTACACCAACGAGTGGAAGATAGTGACATACTATGACATGACGAATTTCAAGTCCGAATTCCAGAATATCCAGTTCATCGCGCAGCAAATAACAGTAACTTGTCAGAGGCTTGGTAACAATTCAGCGATGGCCCACACATGTAAGGGTACGTTACTACAAATCAGTCTTATTATGGATAGTATAGAGTACAGGAATATGTTACTTGTAACTTAAAATAGGAAACAAAGAGCACTATTTAATGCAATAGGCTCAATCTCTAAAGCTCTTTTGGCACATTAGACGAAGATGATGCAAAAAAATATGACGAGCAAATCCGTAACCTAACCCTTAACCAAAACTCCATCCTATCACTTATGAAAAGGCAAACTGCGATAGTCGAAGCAACCGCAAACATTTTCAACAAAACTAAAGCCGCAATTGAAAAGGAATTCATGGTTATGCATAAAAAGTTAATTTCAATACAGATAGCTACATCATTAATGGAAAACAGAAGATTGGATAACATAATATCCAATGAAATTGAATCTCTTATTTCCCTGGTTTCGTTAATGGCATTCAGATATCAAAATACCCAGTCAGAATTAATAGATCTCTTAACAGATTCAAGGCATGGACAATTTCATCCTACACTCATTTCCCCTAGACGAATTGAAGAACTCTTATTGAACATCAGACAGGAACTGCCAAATTCAATGATGCATCCCATAAACTCTAAAGACAATATCTTATCACAAATTTACAAATTAAGTACAATTTCGGCAAATATTTTTAATAATAAAATAATTATCGAACTCCGAATTCCACTTCCTTTCAAGGAACCATACCAAATATGCCAAGTAATGCCATTACCAACACTCCTTAACGGATCGTTCATATATATTGAACCATCAGAGGAATATATAACTTCTGTAATTTTACCTTTTTTTACAAGATAAATAAAAAAAATATGATAAGAGAGAAAAAAAAACACAACTTTGATTTTTAAACGTTTAATAAGAATAAAAAATAAAACTTTTACGACTACGACTGACTCATAAGTAAATTTAAAACAGACTGACTTTTCTTCTTAACTTGAACTTTTCATTAGGTTCTTAATCGAGTAAGTAAAAATGCTTGCTTCTACAAAATTACAAAATGCGCGTGTGAGAAAATGATTTAAAAATGTTATTTGATACTTTTGTTTTTCACAAAAGTATTTTCCGGTGGAGGAATAATTTAGCTGAGTCTGCGTGCTTTTGATTATGTGAAAAAAGGGTGAATCTTGTGGGGACGTGGCCCGCCCTTCCTTAAGATTCTTCTCCGAAGAATTGAATGATTTTAATTCGATTTTAACAGTTGATCCCTTTTTACGATATTGTTTAATTAAGAAAATTATAATCATTATGATTGAAATTATTATTATTACGGGAATCGTGCTGAACGTAATTCGTTCATGAAAGACGCCTCTGTGTTTTAAGATTTCGATTACTTTTCTGTTATTCAAATGTTTAATGTGCAAATCTTCTAATGAAAAGTTCATTACAATATTTTTGATAGTTAAATTATTGAAATTTGGTATTATGAAATTTTCGTTAAATACATAATTTTCGTATGATACATTGTTAATTTGAAATTCGCAGTTTTTGAATTTTATTAAATTGTTTTTTGATATGTTTATTTCAAATGTATTACAGTTATGAGTTATCCTTGTATTTGGCATATTTTTTGTAACTATAATATTATTACTTATCTGTTTTATTTCGGTTTTGTTATTTATTTTGAAATTGCATTTGGCATTATCCAAAAGGACCTGACATGAGTTTTCTGCAATTTTTAGATTTTTCTTTAATATGACATTTTCTTCATTTTCGAACAATTCCTTTCCATTCATTAAAAATACTTTGTTTTCTAAGTCAACTTCAAGATTATTTTTATTTGGAATTGGTTCAATGAAAACTCTATGAAACTTACTATCAGAATAAATTGGTAGCATTAATATGAATACAATATGATCGTTATACAAGATTACTGAAGTTTTTACGTACATCATATCTTTAATTGTAATGTTATATTTTTCAATTTCCTCTGTACTCAAAATATCTCTACCTATAACTCCTAGCCTGCTTAACATTAGATTTTCTTTGACTTTCCTGACTTGCTCTCTTAGCAATTGAATATCGTATTGAATTTGAAATGCGTGTTGCATATTTTCTATTTCTATTGTTTCCTTATTTATTTTATTAACTAAGTATGATAATTGATGATTTATTTGCGTTTGCTGTATGTTAATATGTTTCGTTATGTTTGTTATGTCTTCATTAAAATTTTCGTTGATATGGACTTGATTATTTAAGTTTTGTATGAGTTCGTTGTTATCTTTGTCTATTGCATTTAATTTTTCTTTTATTTCCTTTTCGTCGTCTGAATCCATTACTCCTGCTATGTATTTTAATCCTTTACCTACTATTTTTATTAAACCTCTTCTATTTTTATTATGTGGGACTAAATTTTCTATTGCCTGGGCTAGAGACATAAAATTATGCTTCATCGCTAAATATCCGCTTCCATTTCTTAATTTTTCTATATTACTCTCAATAATAACTAACGTTTTTGACCATGGGTTTAAGTTAATGCTATGTAATATTTTCTTATAACCTGTTATAACCTGTACTTCTTGATCTTGAATCATCACGTATCCTTGCCCTTCGTTTAAGTTCAGTACTTCAATTTTTTGCGTCTGTACTCTTGTTGCCGTCAGTATTATTATTATTGCCAACACTGTCACCTGTAATAGTAATAGTTTCGTATTTGTATTTACGTTTAACTTGGTCTTTATAGTATTTAATTCCGTTCTTGTCCTTGTAATAGTCACCGCTTGTTGTTTTATCTTTTAACTTTTTGTACTTTGGCTGTAATTTAAATGTCTTTGATATTACGTTTCTTGATTTTACATACTGATGATTATTATCAGTTAAAATTACATTTTCCCTATTCTTATTTATTTTATCAATGTACCTTTCTTTATTTTTCGGAAACCTTATTAGCTATTTCCTCATACTCTTCTGCTTTAATTTTTCCGTTAATAAAATCTAAAGGTTTCTTTTTCGTGGTAGAGTGAATGGTTCTATTATAAGTTTCTAATAAAACTAAGTTATCTAAATTTTTATTGTCTGTATTTTTGGTGCTAGTCTTTAATATTCTAATGTGTTCATTTAAAGTCGAATGATATCGTTCGACGTCTGAATTACCTGTGTGTCTTTGCGCGGTTGTGGTGTGAACTTCTATTTTATTTTCCGCGAAATATTGTTTTAATTTTTGTACTGTGAAACCAGGCTCTCCATCTATTACGATTTTTCTCGGTACTCCCATCATTGCTATTCTCGATTTCATTACATCTAATAAATCTACCCAAGACCTACTTCTTAATTTATGCATTGTAACGTGTTTTGTAAATTTATCAATTACTGTTAAGTACATTGTTTGCCTATTTGCAATCCAAACGTCAATATGTAAAATTTCGTTAGGTTTAGTTGGTGTCTCAATTACTTTATACAAGGGTTTATACGGACTTCTTTCAAATTTTGAAATGTACAAATTTCGCAATTATTTAAAACACTACCTATCTTTTCTTTTAATTTGGGAATGTAGTAAGCGTCCTTGATTTCTTCATATGTTTCATTTATTCCCCTGTGATTAAATTCTTCATGCGTATTGGATATTATTTCTAATGCCCTTTCTTCGTCTTCAATATCTTCTAAGATTTTGCTACTCTTGACGAATTTTAGTAGTTTATTACTACTGAAATATTTCAAATAAGTTTCTTGAAATTGTGCAAATAAATGGTCATCGTTTGAGTATACTACGACGATACACTTGGATGGCAAGTATTTTTTCAAGAGATCAGTTACACTTTCTTCATTGAAAATTTTTAATTCGATGAGAAGTCTTCTTTTACCGAATGGTTTACGTAATTTGTGACAGCTAATTCTGTCGGTTTTGTTTAATATAATTTGGGTTTTGAAGATATTCACCGGACTATAAACGATTGGGATATGATTTGAGCTATCTTCTCTCGCACTGTGAATTGTTGCTCCCGTCGAAGAATTACTATTATTTTCTACTTCGTTGCCTTCATTCTCGTCCTCGTTTATTTCATTATTATGGATTTCTATTCTGGAAAGACCGTCTGCTACATTGTTATCCTTACCTTTAACATATTCAAAATCGTAATTATATTCTCCTAATTTAATTTTCCACCTTTGTAACTTATTATTTGGTTCTTTGAGCGAACTTAACCATACCAAAGATCTGTGGTCAGTCTGAATAGAAAACTTCCTGCCGTAAAGGTACGGTCTGAAATATTTTACTGCCCATATGATGGCAAGTAATTCTTTTTCTATTGTCGAATAGTTGATTTCGTGGTCATTAAGCGTCCTATTTGCGTAGTTAATGGGTTGCCCTTCTTGTGACAATACTGCCCCTAACGCGTAGTTTGACGCATCTGTTGTTAAAGTGAATTTTTTATTGAAATCCGGGAACCTGGGATTGGTTTTGTTTTATTATTTAACCTGCGTAGCATAGCATTTATTTCATTATAAAAATCTACACAATTCGTTTTAAATGTTATGAATCTAAGTTCATCGAAAAGTTGATCGACGCTTAACCTATCACCGAAATGTTGAACAAAAAGAGTTTTCACCTCTTGCCACTTTGTAATACCGTTATTTATTTCAAACACTTCGCGAGCTTTTTCAATTAATCTACTTTTAATTATATCAAAAAATATTTTTTGACTCAGCTCATCATACTTAGCTAATAAAGGAAAAACCCTATCTACTAAACTTGTAAAATTATAAAGGTCATCTCTATAACCATTGAAGGTAGGCAATTGACTCAAATATTTTATTGGATCTAGGCTTACTTGTGTCATCGTGTTTATTGTTTTGATTCCTCCTTCGTGTACGTTGAGATTTAATTTACCATTTTTTAGTAGGTTGCTGCTGATTTGGGAATTACTGCTTGGTTGTTGTTGATTATTGATGATGATATTGCAGCTGTCGTCTGATTGTACTTCTTCCGGTTTTACTTGGTTCTGTGAATTCTCTTCCACTGGCGACAAGGGCCTGTTGTTGTTCATTAGTCGATGTCGCTGGTCTTTTGTTTTATTTTTCCTGATTTTATTCTCCACTTTTGTAAATTTTTGACAATTTACTTCAGAGTTTCGCAATCAATTAATTTACTTTATCTATTTGTTTAATTGATTAATAGATTTATTTAATTGGTTTATTTTGTTTTATTATAAAACGTTTTTCTTTCTTTTCTTTCAGGTTCGTGGAGTTAAATAATTAAAATTAACCGTGTTTTATTATAGGAATTTTCACTTCCACTTTACACGTACTCCGAAAGGATGGCAAGTACTAACAAATTTTAATAACAATTTTCAGATGGTTCCCTTACTTCGGGAATGAAAAATGTTGTTTCACAAAAACTTGTTTCGCACAGAATTATTTTGAAAGCATTTGCACTGAATAACAAATTTGTTATAATTATATTTTTTTCACTGGATGTCCTTTCGCGAACATCCTACCGACTGCGCCACTTTTGTAATTTTACCTTTTTTTACAAGATAAATAAAAAAAATATGATAAGAGAGAAACAAACACAACTTTGATTTTTAAACGTTTAATAAGAATAAAAAATAAAACTTTTACGACTACGACCGACTCATAAGTAAATTTAAAACAGACTGACTTTTCTTCTTAACTTGAACTTTTCATTAGGTTCTTAATCGAGTAAGTAAAAATGCTTGCTTCTACAAAATTACAAAATGTGCGTGTGAGAAAATGATTTAAAAATGTTATTTGATACTTTTGTTTTTCACAAAAGTATTTTCCGGTGGAGGAATAATTTAAAACGTTATTTGATGCTTTTGTTTTTCACAAAAGTATTTTCCGGTGGAGGAATAATTTAGCTGAGTCTGCGTGCTTTTGATTATGTGGAAAAAAGGGTGAATCTTGTGGGGACGTGACCTATACTAATAGACTACAATCGTGAGCACTATATTGAACTTACATTACATGACATCCATAATTGCGCCACGTTGGATCATATGCATTTCTATTGCAGGATATCATCACCGATCTTTAATGCAAATACAAAAACAAACCAATGCGAAGTAAATCTGATAAAACAGGAACCAATTACATCAAAATGTAAAATCCTAACATTAGAACAAGATTATTATTGGAAGCAATTATCGCAACAGAACGCTTGGCTTTTCTCCCAAAAAAATACCCTCCATACAGATATTATTTGTGAAAATTCGATTAGTTCACGAACCCTGCAAGGAACAGGAATAATGTATATTTATCCCGGTTGCTACGTACGAAGCAAAGAATTCATCCTGCACGGACATAACATAAAATTGACCAAATTCAATTCCCATTTTATCCCAACAATAAACATTTCCAACATAATATGGAATATGACGTCAACCCCTTTGGAAACACAAATAGAAACAAATCCTCTAAATATTACAAATAACAAGGATCTAGAAAAACTTCTGGAATCAATTCATTTCCAAAAAAATCAAGTATTAAATCCTTTAAATCCAGTAAATAATCATCATATTCACCACTATGCAATATCATATGTGACAATTGCTTTAATCATCTCTATTGCCTGTGCTTATATGTACATTAAATATAAACCGAAAGAACGAACATCCAAAAACATAACCCTCGAACATGAACTGGAAGATATGCCTAGAGCTGCACGAAAACTTACGTTCAAGATAACCCCAGCACCTAAAATGAAATCGGCTGAAAACGTTTAACCTACGGACGCTAACTAACGGACACAGTAATAACCTCTTCCTAATTTTTACCATCATAAAAATCCCCATCCTCATTGAGAAAAGAGCGAGAATGGATATATGTATTAACCAGGAGTTTAAGAAACAAAAACGAAGCAAATGTAGTTAAGATTTAAAATAACGTAATAGTATAAATAAATAAAGAAAAAAAAGCATTCATTATAAGAATCTGATTAAAAAAAAAGTATAAAAAGAATTATTTGTGAAAAATACTTATTATAGTACCCATTATTTTTTTGACAGGAATTAATAAATAAATTATAAAAGAAAAAATATAGGAGAAAGGAAAATGAAATAAATAATTGTGTTCTATTTTACTAAAAACTTGTATGTAAAAACAAAAAAATTAATTATAAAATAAATATATATGTATAAAATTATAGAATTACCAAACGCTTAAGTGTAAAGTTCATATTATTCATTTCTTTGTACTAGCTTAAAAGATATAAAATACAACATATTATTAGGTAAATATACAGGCTTCCTTATTGAATTTTGGAATAATTATAGTTAAATCATTTTTTGTGCTTTACCTTTTATAAGTTAATTATAAATATGCATGTAAATAACTATACATGGCTAGCCTATCTATAAGATCACTACTTAGAATTACGTTCCCAACGCTCTATTTTCAGAGAAAGAAAGTTTTCTTCCAGCTAGAATAAAACTTTCTTTTCCCCAGGGGGGAGGGATTTTGTGACGCAGGTGCCCAATGCCCTAAATCACAAGGTCAATACATCAATATATTGTCCTATACAATATATTGATGTACCTCATAAATGACCCTGGAAAAGAAAAATTATTTCAACTTAAAATGTCATTTAAAATTTCAAATGCATTTAAAGTTGCATTTCCATACTGCAACAAAATGCAATTTAGCATAAATTGCATTTCGTTATCAGTAATGCACTCCACTCACACGGTATACCTACCTACATGCCGTGTAATCGGATATCATTTTTCGTCGTGCAAATTGAATGCACATAAAAGAATTCGCATATTCTCACGTACGATCTTTTCATCGTCGTGAGAAAGCAAAAAGAAAAAAGCTTTTAAAAAAGTAATCGTGGGTACCTGGGTGCAAGATCAGCAAACCTCGAGGAGTTTGTTTTTCACCCGCCATCGAAACACCTCGCGAAAATCTCATCTACTAGCAACGGGAATCAATTCTAACGGGCATAGAACCTTGTGATAAATAAAAGATATTAGTGAAATCACTTAGGTAAAAATCCCTCTAGTTAAGTGAAAAAGTGTAAAGCCCCCAAAAAAAAACAGGGATCTAAATAAAAAATAAAATAGTGATTGAAAGAATCACAAATATATGTGTCTGTTTTTATTCGAAAACCATACGCTCTCTCTCTCTCACGGAGCACGGAGTGCGATCATATACAACAGGATCAGCAACTGGATATTTCTTTAAGTGAATCCAACTCTCAACATTGAACTGAGTGGTTGGTTGGGGTGATGTCAATTTTGGCAGGATATAAGCTTCTACCCTGATTTGTTGAGATTGATCAAAGCGTGATGTCATTGTAAGTCTGAGTTTGCCTCTCGTGAGCCCTGATTTCACTGAACCTAATTCTTGTACTGTAATCCTTGCTCTTTCCCGTTTTAGCCCTAGCCGTTGTACGCAATCTTCTGTTATAAAAGATGCCTGTGACCCTGAATCTATTAATATATGGCAGAGTTGGAGGGCTCCCGTCATATCCATGACATATATTAGTGCGGTTGGTAAAAAGAACAATCTGTTGCGGTGCGGGCTGAACGATGTGAGTGAGTGTATCTCTGTGTTACCAATTGCATGTGAAGTGGATGCACTTGGTTGACTGTGAATGAATGGAACTGCGCTAGTGTTAAGACTGGCAGTACCAGATGATTGTTCCTGTGTATTTTCAGTGTTAGACAGGTGTGATGTAAATTGACTATTGAGTTTTGCGTCTTTTTGATGCAAGGATGAATGGTACGGTTGCTTACAGATGTGACAAGAAAATTTGGATTTGCACCTCTGAGCTTGGTGTCCTGAACCGAGGCAATTGAAGCAAAGCGCCAGTTTTGTGACAAGATTTCGTCTTGTTTGCACATCCAATGCTTTGAAGGTTCGGCATTTAAACAGTGGATGCTGTTGAGAACATTTAGGACATTTCACTGAAATCTCACTATGAAATGTGCTAAGAATGGGTTTACTTGGATTTGTTCTTTTGAATGATGGCTCAACGGTTTCTAACGCATCACAGCGTTTATTTAAAAAGTCAAAGAATTCTTGCAGTGTTGGAAAATCTTTGCATGAATTGGCATCAGCCCAAGCCTTACGTGTCTCAGCGTCGATCTTGTTGATAATAAGATAAATTAGCCAAGGATCTCTATTCTTAGCTTCATTCCCTAATGCTGATATGTTTCTTACTATCTCATCAGAAGTATCAGTGATTTTCCGCACCTGAGCTGCTGATGGGTGAGAGATACTAGGTTGATTAATGAACGTTTTAATATAAGAATTCAAGATGTGATGTTTTTTGTCGTATCTGGCAACAAGTTTGGACCAAGCCTCACTATAATTAACTTCTGTCACAGATATATGTTTGATTAAGGAAGCTGCTTCCCCTTTCAACAATCCCTTTAAATATTGTAGCTTGTGCGAATTGGACAGGCCCTCTCTTTTATCTACTGACGACACAAACAGGTCTTTAAATAAAGGCCAATCCTTATAATCCCCAGAAAAAGGCTGTATATGAATGCGTGGCAACCTTATTTCTAAAGAGGATCTATCTTGAGAGGTGGTCTGGTTTGTTACGGAATCGAGTAAATTACGCTGTTGATCGAAAAATCGCGCCATTGTCGAATTAAGGTCACCAACTGCAGTACCTAGTACATTCTGATCAGCTTTTAGGATATTCAGTTCTCTTAAAAAAATCGGTTTGACTGCGAAATATTTATCTTCGAAATCGGAAAATTCGGATAGAACACTAAGACCGACTAATTTGTCATCAACAGCATAAAATTCGATGAAATGTTTTTCTAACAGCTCTAAACGAGATTCGAGCTCTTTTGTTTTTCTTTCGTTAGGTATATTGTCTACAATTGATTTTAATTTTGTTAAGGAACCCTTGATACGACCTCGTTTGCCCTTTAATTCTGGTATTTCCGCCATTTTATTGTATAATTTGCAATAATTGTCTATAATGTAAATTGCACGATTTTCAACCCAATAAATTTTGACCAAATTAAAACACATCTTTATATATATTTTCAATTCGTAATTCTTAAAATTAACGTTTCAATTATTCATAAATCTCATTGCATGTAAAATTAGTTGCACATAAATGTTATCGCAATTACACAAAAAAATGTAGGTACCGTTTTCACTGTGAATTGCACTTCTTATAAAAAAATGTCTTCGAATAATCACATTTATATATATAGTTTTGTCCGTAAATTTATTGAAAATATTGTTCGAATGTATGTATGTACCTTGAGCTTATGAATTGATTATTGTTCATGAGCTCTCGTAATTCTGGGCAAAATCGGAAGTTTACGTTATTTTTCTAATTTATTGATTCCCGATCAGTTTTTAGAAGCAATAGGGCAAATAAAATTCAGTTGAATAAATTAAAAAACTTCTACGTATCTCTGAAAAGTAAAGTTGCGATGATTCCTTAATTATCCAGATATCCAATGCACGTATTCCACTTTTATAATTATCTATGTTATGAGCTGGGAATATTCACGAGTTTCGGCACCAATTTTAATATTTGATAATTGAATAGATATGTTCTTTTCTTAAAATGAAAATACACTGTCTTTAGATTTATTACTAATTTATCTTTTATTGACCTGTTATGCACATTACAAGATACAGTTTACTTATCATTACTGACCACTGTATACATATATATGACCGAATTCGTTTTGAATACCTTACGCAATGATGTACAAAAATTCAAATGTTCGATATGATAAGAGAGAACTAAAAACCAATTGAAAAACTAACCGTGATATTTACTGTGATACAATAGGCTAATATAATTTCTATATTTTAGTGTGATGAGTATAAATACTGGTAGCAATGCATTTAAATAACTACATTATCAAGATTTTACGTTTGTACATGTATGCGTGAATGATTTGCATTGTATGGCTAGTGTGTGACGTTAATGTGTTGATATGGTATGTAACATCGTTTAATCGTTGTTATGTTGTATGTTTTTTGAATCACAACCAGATAGAAAGAAAACAAAATGAAAAAAAAGAAAGATGGGAATACGGACCCCACTCTGAATAATAAGCCCCTCTGGATTACTTGAAACCCCACTGCCCTACTCACCAAACTCATAGGAGAGATTGCCAACTACATCCGCCTGCTGGCATCTCGATCTTCACAATACACCAACTGAACCCAGGACCAAACGAAACAGATATTTAGCCTATTGCCATGTTATTTTATTTACTTTTATTTAACACGCACAAATACAAAAAATATATAATAATATAAGGGTCTATTCTACTACACGAACATGTATGGATAGTTATTATCTACGCATCCTTATGATGGTAATATATTTATATGTGGTATATGTATATGTATGCAAATATATAAGAGGAACACAAAAGGCAAGAACAAAAAAAAACAAAAAACAAAATACTGAGATCGCTCGGGAAACAAAATTCACTGCGTCATTAAACTAATCTATGTATCAAAAGAAGAAAAAAAATTTATAGAGAAAACCATTTCGTTAGTATACTCATATTTCTATATCTTAAAAGGAACAAAAAAAACAATTCGTATAACTAAAGGCGTTACGCTATTATCTGTTCTATGTATCTATATAAAACAAAAACTTAAAAAAAAAACAATCCCATTGCGATATTAACAGGTATTATGGAAACAAGATCACTACAAAGATGTTCTTACGCAACCATTTGGCTGCCAATTTAAATGTAGCCCACTATGATGTGCAAACATATAAACAAAAAATAAGAATTAAGTTTTACACCATAAAGACAAAGTTCTTACACTAGTAAACCCGATAATTGATAAACTCCATAGGAAGGAGATCTTACGATATTATGGACATAGGCATAAATAAAATCAAGAAAACAAAAAGTTTTACACTATTACAAGAAAAAAAAAGTTTGCATTATTTTTATGGATATACTCAAATCTAATTGACTATCATAAACAAAGTGGGTTCCAAGCGAAATATAAGAAGACAAGAGAAACAGAGCATTTTGAATTTCTTTTTTTTCTTTTTGCAACACTACACTATCACAGCAAAATATAAATTGATGGAAAACGGTGTTGGTACTTACATATTAATCCCCTTGGCGATGAAGCGCTTCATCAACCTGGTGATTAACGCTGTGAAAAAAGAACTTTTCTTGTTTTTTGTTTTTTGTATGTAGTGTTTTTGTTTCTCCGCCTTCTCCCTATCTCGTCCCGTTGACAATTCGGTTATACGATTTTTTTTCTAATTCCGGATGGAGTTAGGCGACTCTCGTCTCCTCAACAGATATGCCGAAAATCTCCTGAAAAAGAACTTTGGGTGCCCAAGCAAAGCAAGGCCTGGTTTAGATGGGGCTCGTTTCCTGGCCGATTTTGTTGTTATTGTTGATTCATGTACCAGTGTAATCACACAATTCACAGTACAGACCGAATCTCTGTCACGTGATATATAAAAATTAGCTAAATAAATCACTCTAATTCCACCTCACATTGTAAGTAAAATAAAAAAACTTGAACGAACACTTTTTGGTGTTTAGATCCACTTGCAAAATAAAACAAAATAATTAAGACTTCTGGTGTGTACCATTCACTATAACTGAAGACTGTGATGACACCCAAGAGCGATACAGGGAAAATTACACAAGTGCGTTGCATTTTATTGATCAGCACCTTTGTTAGGTGATCGGCAATGCTCAAATTGCAATTTCTTTGTTTATTTTTTCTTTTCCAAAAAGAAACGTTTAGTGAGCGATTTATTGTATTGAGTTTCTCGCGATTGATTTCAGCTTGGACTCAATTTATTGACTTTACTTTGCAAGAATTTATTATTAACTTGCAGATATTTATGGGGTTAGTGACACTTAGTTCGTAGAAAATGAATTAAAAATTACAGCATGATTTCTGTAGTTCTATAATTTATTTTGCAGATATTTCGGTCTCCTTTTTAGACCATCTTCAATGCCCAAAATATAATGTACATCAATATTTGAGCCTACATTATCAAAACTTGAAATCCTACACAATTACCTTGAATATCCGGATTTAAATCTCTTTATGTCAATACTTTAAAACTTAATTTTAAGAACACATAATCTATTTTAATGATTCACAATAATTGAAACACATTACTTTGAAACTGAGACTAGTTTAAATAAATAAATAAATAACTAACTAACATAAAACAATAATTGGTTTAAACTAGATTTTTCTTATGAGCTCCTCGTCTAGGACATCTTAAATGCTACACGTAATATGGCTAATTAGCTAAAAACAGAATTAGTAAGAGATCATCAGCTGCGATTGCATGTTTTTAATGTGACCAGTGTGTGTTTGTATTGTGTGTTAATGTATTGAGTGTCATTTTTAAATTGATTGACCTTGGTTTATTAAGGTGTATATAGAGTGCTTCTATATTTTTCCTTCTCCTCCAATTTTGTTCTGTATGTAGTATCTTCGGGTCCTCATAATCAAAATTATGGTCCATTTTAATTGCATGGGCTAAGGCCGCTGTGTTGTAGTTACGTTTTCTTCATAAATACACACAAACCAAGTATATCCATATCAACCTACTACATTATCGTTCCTATTGTACTACACAAAAATGGAGATCCAGAGTAATCCATCAAATGGCATTACAATAAGCTATGCACACATCCTCCGTACACATGGGCGTACAACAGTCAACACCATGAAAAAATATGCATACACTGTTGAAAAACTAGCTAAAAACAATACTAGGCTTAAATATTTAATAAGATGTAAACATGAAGGCATCATCCCAAAATTTATTGCTGATAAAGCAAAAGTCTTTACTAGCTTATATACTCAGGAACATCAACATAAGCATAAAATAGACAGATTTAAAGATGACTTTCTAAGCAGGTATTTAAAATTAGAAATAGATAACTGCAATAGACAAATACGTAATTTAGACAGAGATGAAAAGTACTTGGACCGACAAATTCTAACACATCTACCTAGTACAACACATGACCTCTTTGCTCACACACAACAAAATAGACACAAAAACATCGCCCGCGCAATGGATAATAGACTACATGATAAATTTCTCAAAGACCAGACCATGCGCATAAATGGTAAAGCACTAACACTTAACATTGACAGATGCGTTAACCTTACGAACAAAATTATCCCATCTGATGTGCTCTATATTCTAGGATTAGGCCCTCAATTCTCCATTAAAGTCACACATAACACTAAACAAATTATTAACATAATCTCCGACATTGAGAACATTATCAGCTCCAACGATAATGAGGAGTGGAAGGCAACTACAAGAAGTAACATTGCCCATACACTAGCACGAAAATTAAAAAAGCCACCTCATTTTAATACAAAAGACCGCCGCATAAATAAAGCACTCAATTGCACCCGTAAATTTTTACATGATAATAAAGATTTACTAATTATTAACAGTGACAAAGGCAACAAGACAATTATCATCGATAAACAACAATATCACAGCAAAATGCAGGAACACCTAAATGACACAGACACCTACGAGCGCATGCATAATACAGACAAAAACTTTATAAAACAGCTGACTGATAAAAACAATGAGATAGTAGGAGAGATGTTCCGTAAAAAATACATCTCTAAGGTAGAAATGATGAAACTCACACAACATCAGGCCATACCAGCACGGATCTATGGCACGATCAAAGCGCATAAACAGAACCATCCAATCAGGCCGATAGTCACAACACGATCTACACCAGCTTATGCATTAGCTGCATACATTAATGGGATTCTCGCTCAGGTCCGAGATACCACGAAATATAATGTGCCAAACTCACACTCTTTTAAGCGGCTTATCCAAAATGTGACCTTAAAGGCTAACGATCGTCTAGTCTCTTTTGACGTCACACAATTATTTACCAATATTCCGCATGAGAACGCAATTGCTAGTGTATTAAAGAGATGGCCTAAAATAAAACAGCACACCCGACTGTCCAAATGTATCCTCATCAAGGCCCTAAAGTTCTGCATTTTAGATAACAACTTGTTTTTTTATGAGGGCTCCATGTATAAACAAAAACATGGTCTGGCTATGGGTAGCAGTCTATCAGGTACGTTGGCTGAATTTGTACTGGATGATTTTTTTGATGACGTATATACGGACTTACATTGTGAACCACTATTTATAAAGAAATACGTAGATGATATTATCATGGTATTGCCAGAACATTCAATTGATAGTACGTTACACATCCTCAACAACAGGGACCCCCGTATTAAATTTACAATAGAAAAAGAGCATCAAGGTTTAAATAATATACCATTTCTCGACATGTTATTACACAGAAAAAACAACAAAATTCAAACTGACTGGTATATGAAACCCATGGCGTCGGGGAGATTACTAAGTTACAACTCATCGCACCCTCGAAATATAAGATTTAATGTTGCCCTAGCGTTCGCAAGAAGGGTCATAAGTCTAAGTGACCATAAGTTCCACTATGCCAATTATGAACGCATAAATAAAATATTAACATAAAATGACTACCCGGAAAAATGGATAAAAACGATACTAAAAAAAGTAAGATACATGCCAACATACTATGCCTCAGATACACAAAACAATAGTACAGCTACTACACATAACAATAATGCTCTCAATGCACAACCGACGCAATATAGAAAAATGACATACATACCAGACCTAACGAGCAAAATCATGCCAATCCTACAATATAATAACAACACTAACTTAAAATTTGGACTAAAACCACAGAATAAATTAAAACAACTTATCTTTTCTGTCACAAAAACAAAAATAAACAAACCTAACCTGGGAGCAATATACAAGGTACAATGCAAAACCGACAATTGTGACAAGATGTACATTGGAGAAACGGGGAGAGACATAAAAACGCGAATGAAGGAACACACCAATGAATACAAAAGGGCATCATTGAAGGCTACAATAAATGATACACCAACAGAGAAAAACGAACGTAACTACAACACAGCGGCCTTAGCCCATGCAATTAAAATGGGCCATAATTTTGATTATGAGGACCCGAAGATACTACACACAGAACAAAATTGGAGGAGAAGGAAAAATATAGAAGCACTCTATATACACCTTAATAAACCAAGGTCAATCAATTTCAAAATAGACACTCAATACATTAACACACAATACAAACACACACTGGACACATTAAAAACATGCAATCGCAGCTGATAATCTCTTACTAATTCTGTTTTTAGCTAATTAGCCATATTACGTGTAGCATTTAAGATGTCCTAGACGAGGAGCTCATAAGAAAAATCTA
This sequence comes from Dioctria linearis, assembly GCA_963930735.1. NCBI lineage: Eukaryota > Metazoa > Arthropoda > Insecta > Diptera > Asilidae > Dioctria > Dioctria linearis. Next base: position 125,254,374 of record OZ005742.1, on the reverse strand, counting down.
GTTTAAACCAATTATTGTTTTATGTTAGTTAGTTATTTATTTATTTATTTAAACTAGTCTCAGTGTCAAAGTGATGTGTTTCAATTATTGTGAATCATTAAAATAGATTTTGTGTTCTTAAAATTATGTTTTAAAATATTGACATAAGGAGATTTAAATCCGGATATTCAAGGTAATTGTGTAGGATTTCAAGTTTTCATAATGTAGGCTCAAATATGGATGTACATTATATTTTGGGCATTGAAGATGGTCTAAAAAGGAGACCGAAATATCTGCAAAATAAATTATAGAACTACAGAAATCATGCTGTAATTTTTAATTCATTTTCTAGGAACCAAGGGTCACTAACCCCATATATATCTGCAACTTAATACATCAAAAGGACCCATACAACCCAATTTTCTTCAAGAATTTATTATATTTATATTTTTTTTCTCTGTGTACTTTGACAAGAAGTTCATATCCTTTAATTAAATTATATTACCAGAGACTTGGTTTGGGATGCATCTGACTAATGATGATTACATATGCACATATGCACAAGGAGGGAAGGTGACCATAACATATTGCGCTGAACGCATTCGACGATTGGAAGACGTATGGCGCCTCTTTGAGTCATTAGACGACGAGATAAGATCGATTGCTAGTAGTTACACTATACAGGTTCTGCGACACTTTTTCCATACAAAAAGTATCCGGAAAATTCCAACTATTTTGGTGGTCCGAACCGGGCTCTGGCCCACTGGGGGGATTCCGTCTAGTGGTCTACGTCAAAGGGCCTGCCTGGGGGAATTCCTTTCCTACTGTCTGGCTGACCAGGGGATGACGTCATCTGGTTGGCTGATCGCCCGTCAGCTGATCAAGCTCTGTCTTAGCTGATTTTTAATAAAATAATGCTGGCTTTTGCTGGAATCGAACCGAGAACGATTGGTTTTGTAAAATCCGAGGCGCTCTACCATCAGGCCATGGAGGTGTTGTGTGAATGTTCTTTAAACTTGTTATATACGCTTAGAGTTGTGGGGACAGAGACATCGGGACACTTTTGCGAGGCTGGACACATACACACCCATACAACACACACCATACAACACACACCATACAACGCACGCGCACACACACACACACACACGCACGCACACACACACACACACACACACACACACACATCACACACACACACGCGCGCGTGTACTGAAAAGTCTTATCAGAAATCCTCTACGGGCTATCGTTTTTTGATATTAGCGATCATACCTTTTCTGATGTAATTCATATTACTAATAATTCAAGTCTAGGCTACTTTTGTAAGCATGCTTTAGTGAATACCGTACTTTGAAACCATCTCGCTCTCTCAAAACATCTTTCTCTCTCTAGCACACATGTTTGAGGTGGACTTGATCATTTACATGCCAGCTTGGAGCTTGGTTGTCTGCTTTATATGCTATGAGTATAGTATGGTTGCTGGAATTATCAGGCTTGTTGTTCAACGGGACTATTAGCGGCGGGGTGAGGTCGCTTTACTGATCTAACTACTATTCATACCGAAAAGTGGTGTTTTGATAATCCTAAGCGTACTTTCTTATCTGCCGAACCAAAATAAATTGTTTATACCTTTCTTAACAAAATTATTTTAAAAAATTTATCTTAACCAAATGACTACGATTCCTCAGTCAAGAACTCTCTGTTGAGTAATCATTGTATATGGCGCTGTACCTTGGGCTGATGATATCGAATGTAGCTGCCTACAGATTCGGGCTCCGGCTGTAAATAGACACACATTCAGCTGGGAGTTAGTGGGCGTAATATGGTAAGGTTACATTTTAATCAAAACTATTTTATTATTTTGTTAAGTAAGGTATTGTGTAGCCTTTGGGAAGGTAAGGAACTAAGCTGTAAATTACTAGAAGACTATTTTCCTGTATGGATAGTAAGTTAGGCTCTGTACCATATATAAATTCTATGTTTGGCAGTTTTCTATAAGTATCAATATAGAATATTTTAGAAAGCGGACTCTCAATGCACACAAACAGATTTATGTTTCATGGCTTGGGACGTATGTTCGGGGTTTTGGTATGAGGGATTGAATCGATGTATGTTGTACAATGGATTGAAGGTATATGGTTATATTTGATTGGAGCAAAGTATTCTCACGCCTTCATGATCCAAAGCTTAAATATAACTGAAATCCTTAAAAAATGTTGAATCGATGACTAATGCTGCCGTAATATTGAGAAGGATTTAAGGGTTTAAGAAAAGAAGGTGGTAGTATGATATCTAGATTTGAGGAATATCTTAGATGAGTAGTGGTAGTTGTATGGGTGCAGTAAAAGCCTTATTAACAATTTTTTTTTATGATCATGTGTAATGGCATGGTCAATGTTGCCACTTGAAATCTTTCTAGAGTAGCTTTTTAGCGTAGTCCGAAAGTGGTATGCGTAGCCACACCTTATAAAAATGTAAAATCTTACCAATTTAAAGCTTTGCAGGAAGTCATTGCTATGATATTAACATAGTATGATATATGGAAGTCGTATGGGTGAAGTAAAAACCTAATTTTTGGTGATCTAGTATAATGGAATGATCAGTGTTGCAATATGAAATCTTTCTAGAGTAACTTTTTCGCAAAGTGATCCTTTTCTGGTTAGGCGATGAGAGTTCGACATCAAAAACCTCATGTTATTTCTTATGGAAGTCAAAATTTACTTTTGCAGTTATCTCGCTTTAACTCATCATCTGTCTCTCTCTAATACATATGCCTGTGGTGGATTTGGTCATATACTTGCTTGCTTGGAGCTTGGTATTATCAGTTGTTTGTTTTATATGCTATGAGTATTTTGTTTATCGTGTAATTCGATATCATCTCAGCCTGTAAGCAAATTCGTTGGAATTCATCCTGCGCAATGATTATTTTAGCAGCAGGTTCATTCATGTTTACAAACCGTTCCTATAAAAGCCCAAGCAAACTCTTGGGGAGCATCAGTCAGTTTTAGTGAGTCTCCGTGATAGTACATAAAAAATAAAAATGACAACCGCGCTAGTAAATAAAAGTTTTTCAATAATTAAAAACTTGCGGAAGGATGTGTTGAAGTGTTTAACAAATTCAGAGAATAAAGACTATATTGTTAAAAAGTGCAACAGAAACATACATAAATTTCAAGTTGCATTTCGGAAGTGCAATGAGAGTGCTATGAAACGACATTTCGAAAGCTGTCTCGAGCAAATTAAAGCATTGAGAGCACTATTGAGAATTCCCCGTCGAGGTGGAGGAATCACTCGCGTAAGAAGAAGTGATTTTGTAAAGTGGGAGGAAATAAAGACAGCTTTCGCAGACAGAATTCGACAAGGTGTTATTGCAAATTTGAAACATATCGAGCCAAAGCTATTTATGCAAGACGCTGCCAAATTATTTACGCGTCGTGTTAAAAATACCTTAAAACATTATTTTAATATTAAAGTCTCGACAACGTTTTGCGGTGAATTTGTTAAAGAAACTGGTGACAATGAAACTATAAAAGACATTAAATATTTCCAAGCGAGAACTGCTCCAACTAGTGCAGATGATAATTTAGAAGAGTGGTTTAAATCAAACATTTTGGATCCAATACACACTCAGCTGGAAGAATTCCAGGAAAAAGACAGTGGCTGGGCACTGCACTCAATAATACATCTAGCTATACACATCAACAAGTTTGAACAGCTTCGAGGATCTTCGTATATACCCCTACCAAAGAAAATTGTATCAAAGAAAGCTTGCATCAATGTACAAAATAATGATGAATCATGCTTCGCATGGGCTGTAATATCAGCGCTATATCCTGCAGCAGCAAATACTAACTCCGCCAGGACCTCATCATACCCACATTATTCAACTGTACTTAATTTAGCTGGAATAACATTTCCCATGACACTTAAGCAAATTACGCAATTTGAAGACCACAACGATTTATCAATAAACGTATTCATCCTAGAGAAAGAGCGTTTCTTCACCACAGTTCCAGTTAGACTTACGAAACACAGAATGGAGCGACATGTAAATCTCCTTATGATACAAGATGACTATGATAATACAAAGGATGACTATGATAATACAAAGGATGAAGATCATATGGATAGCGATGATGATGATGATAACGGTAGATATCATTTCTGCTGGATTAAAGATCTTTCGCGCCTTGTATCGAAACAAACTTCAAAATGCAACTATAGAGTGTATATATGCGACAGATGTTTGCTCTACCTTTACTCTGAAGAAAAATTAACATCATACACTCCTGAATGTAAGAAGCAAAATGACTGCAGAATTATGTTTCCATCAGAGGAAAAGAAATGGCTGGAATTTAAGAATTATAACCATAAGAATCCAGTCCCGTTTTCTGTATATGCTGATCTTGAGTCAATATTGAAGCCGATTCAGGGAAACGATCAAAATACACAGCGAATCCAGGAACATGAAGTTCACAGCATAGGATTCTATTTCCACTGCAAACATGATGCTAAGCTCTCATATTACAGAGCATATCGAGGCAAGAATTGCCAACAATGGTTTGCGTTAGAATTGGAAAAAATGGCATCCATAGCTGTACAGGAAAAGCTGAACATTAGGCCAATGCAACCCCTGACTAAAGAGGAACGGCGTTCACATATGGAAAATACTTGCTGCCATATATGTGAAAAAACGTTTGAAGCTGATGTGGAACGAGTTCGGGATCATTGCCACTTAACAGGAAAATATCGAGGACCAGCGCATAATGCATGCAATCTCATGTATCAAGATTGCTCCATAGTTCCAGTAATTTTTCATAATTTATCCGGATATGAAGCCCACTTCATTATTAAGGATATAGCTAGTAGTATAGCTATGGGAGTTCTGGCTCACTTTTTTAAGCCTCCAGGATTTCGCCACAGATGGCCCCACTGCCGCTAGGCGGTTTGAGCCCGTACTAAATGTAGGTTTGTGTGGCATCATCTTTGAAACCGGAAGGGCGTCTGACCCTTGACCTTCATCCGGAAGTGTATTATATATAAGTGTATAATCAAGCACGTCACAGGGAACTACGATTTGGCTGATGATGAGGATTCCGTCTGTCGATCAGCTGTTAAGCTGTTATCAGAGCTGTTTGAAAAGCTGTTAAGCTGTTATTTAACCTGTTTAAAAGCTGTTAAGCTGTTATCAGACCTGTTCGAAACCTGTTAAGCTGTTATCAGACCTGTTCGAAAAGCTGTTAAACTGTTATCAGACCTGTTCGAAAAGCTGTTTAGCTGTTACCTGCCTGTTTAAAAGCTGTTAAGCTGTTATCTGACCTGTTTGAAAAGCTGTTAACCTGTTATCAGACCTATACGAAAAGCTGTTAAACTGTTATCAGACCTGTTCGAAAAGCTGTTTAGCTGTTATCAGACCTGTTTAAAAGCTGTTAAGCTGTTATCAGAGCTGTTTTAAAAGCTGTTAAGCTATTTTTAACCTGTTTAAAAGCTGTTAAGCTGTTTTTTAACCTGTTTAAAAGCTGTTAAGCTGTTATCAGAGCTCTTTTAAAAGCTGTTAAGCTGTTTTTTAACCTGTTTAAAAGCTGTTAAGCTGTTTTTTAACCTGTTTAAAAGCTGTTAAGCTGTTATCAGACCGGTTCGAAAACCTGTTAAGCTGTTATCAGACCTGTTAGAAAAGCTGTAAAGCTGTTATCATACCTGTTCGAAAAGCTGTTTAACTGTCATCTGACCTGTTTAAAAGCTGTTAAGCTGTTATCAGAGCTGTTATCAGAGCTGTTTGAAAAGCTGTTAAGCTGTTATCTGACCTGTTAGAAAAGCTGTCAAGCTGTTATCAGACCTGTTCGAAAAGCTGTTTAGCTGTTATCTGACCTGTTTAAAAGCTGTTAAGCAGTTATCAGACCTGTTTTGAAAAGCAATATGGAACCCCCTGTGATGTGCTTGATTATACACTTATATATAATACACTTCCGGATAAAGGTCAAAGTTCAGACGCCCTTCCGGTTTCAAAGGTGATGCCGGGGGTCAAAGTCGAGCCCACGTGTAAATGTTTTTTCTCAAGCCGTCCTAACATTCTAGGTAAAACGCTCAACTTCCCGATTATGAGCTCGCTGTAGTGGGCAAATATTATTCGGGAGCTGTGGACTTAGTAGGGAAATTGAATAAAAAGAATACCATATATAAAATATCATTATTTATTTATTATAAATTGAAAAATATTAACATTTAATTCTTAGTGTATCATTCAATTCCTTTAATCGGTTTCCCTATAACTGTAATAACACTTTCTTTATTTTACAATAATGTATATCTTATACTATAATACCTACAATTAAAACAAACTATTTCATTAAATGGTATTTTAGCTATAATACAATTTTTATTTACAATACATATCTTAGACTAGCCTTAGATTATATGTTTTCTGCGTCTGCTCCTTGCTGTTCTGATTGAATAGAGTAATGTCCCCATGGTAGAGTATCCGTTGTCCCACTCATAATATACCGCTTGTTAGCATATGGACTCAATGCAATTTTCTTTTGGTTGATCGTGTAGACATTATGGTTATGCGATCGTATAGAGCTCTGATTAGCAGTTAATACTCGCTTGTTATTCAAACATTCCACGTAGTCTTCGAAATTGATATGCCTCTGGACTACATTAGTCTTTACTCCTTTTGCTTTCTTTACCGTTTTACAATCGTTCATACGCAGACTGTACATTTTCGAGCGCAAGCCTACAAATTCGCTCATGATTTTCCCATTAAGCTCATCCTTCATTAGACCATGAATCTTTTTATTCATGAGCGGTAAATCGAACTGTTTATCTACTGGGTAATCACTTGTATCAAATTTGTTTATATTTTCAGCCATGAACTCATATGCATTTTTCTCTTCAAGTTCATATACTAGAGAATCTGTATCTGTATACATGACTTTACATTTATCTCCAAATTGACGCTGCATAAAACTGTAATGGAAATCGTAGAGGCATATCTTTGAAATTTCCATAACTGCCAGTCCAATATAGAGAGGCTTATTGAATAAGATTTTGAGTCGCCTTAATTCCACAGCAACTAAATTCTCATCAAATATCGTTGCACTGTGGAAGTTGGGTGCCGCAATCCGAGTTTTTGCACCATAGCGACCTTCCCACTTGACGCAAAGCTTGATATCGCTATACTTGCGCACATTTTCCATGGTCTTACCAAAAGCTGCATTAATCATCTTTTTATAGCTGTCCTTCTCGTGATCGCTTGTAGCCTGCATCCGTTTGGTAGTATTTATGTCAATATATGGTTTAAGCCAAGCTGATTGGTCGAATTGAAGAACCCGGTGCACTTTTTTCAAGATGAGTCCATGTGATAAGCATTGCTTCAAATTTCGGTAGTGTATAATATATTTAGTTTTCGGACGTAATGTTGTCAAAAGCTTTTCTAATTTTGCTCCAGGTGGTGCTGCATGCTCAGAGCAAAACGGTAAGTCCTTATGCTTATCATGTAGATGTTGAGGATAACCCAAGTCGACTTCGAATATGTATCCGGCTGGAGAATCATCAGGAATTTCGGAAACGTTAATACTGGGAACATCAACCCATTTGAATCCTCCGGTCGGTAAATGCTGTGACATGGCCCATCCATAAAGGTTATTCACATCATAATACATCATTTAGCTGTTATCTGACCTGTTTAAAAGCTGTTAAGCTGTTATCAGAGCTGTTATCAGAGCTGTTTGAAAAGCTGTTAAGCTGTTATCTGACCTGTTTGAAAAGCTGTCAAGCTGTTATCAGATCTGTTCGAAAAGCTGTTTAGCTATTATCTGACCTGTTTAAAAGCTGTTAAGCAGTTATCAGACCTGTTTTGAAAAGTAATATGGAGTCCCCTGTGATGTGCTTGATTATACACTTATATATAATACACTTCCGGATAAAGGTCAAGGGTCAGACGCCCTTCCGGTTTCAAAGGTGATGCCGTGGGTCAAAGTCGAGCCCACGTGTAAATGTTTTTTCTCAAGCCGTCCTAACATTCTAGGTAAAACGCTCAACTTCCCGATTATGAGCTCGCTGTAGTGGGCAAATATTATTCGGGAGCTGTGGACTTAGTAGGGAAATTGAATAAAAAGAATACCATATATAAAATATCATTATTTATTTATTATAAATTGAAAAATATTAACATTTAATTCTTAGTGTATCATTCAATTCCTTTAATCGGTTTCCCTATAACTGTAATAACACTTTCTTTATTTTACAATAATGTATATCTTATACTATAATACCTACAATTAAAACAAACTATTTCATTAAATGGTATTTTAGCTATAATACAATTTTTATTTACAATACATATCTTAGACTAGCCTTAGATTATATGTTTTCTGCATCTGCTCCTTGCTGATCTGATTGAATAGAGTAATGTCCCCATGGTAGAGTATCCGTTGTCCCACTCATAATATACCGCTTGTTATCATATGGACTCAATGCAATCTTCTTTTGGTTGATCGTGTAGACATTATGGTTATGCGATCGTATAGAGCTCTGATTAGCAGTTAATACTCGCTTGTTATTCAAACATTCCACGTAGTCTTCGAAATTGATATGCCTCTGGACTACATTAGTCTTTACTCCTTTTGCTTTCTTTACAGTTTTACAATCGTTCATACGCAGACTGTACATTTTCGAGCGCAAGCCTACAAATTCGCTCATGATTTTCCCATTAAGCTCATCCTTCATTAGACCATGAATCTTTTTATTCATGAGCGGTAAATCGAACTGGTTATCTACTGGGTAATCACTTGTATCAAATTTGTTTATATTTTCAGCCATGAACTCATATGCATTTTTCTCTTCAAGTTCATATATTAGAGAATCTGTATCTGTATACATGACTTTACATTTATCTCCAAATTGACGCTGCATAAAACTGTAATGGAAATCGTAGAGGCATATCTTTGAAATTTCCATAACTGCCAGTCCAATATAGAGAGGCTTATTGAATAAGATTTTGAGTCGCCTTAATTCCACAGCAACTAAATTCTCATCAAATATCGTTGCACTGTGGAAGTTGGGTGCCGCAATCCGAGTTTTTGCACCATAGCGACCTTCCCACTTGACGCAAAGCTTGATATCACTATACTTGCGCACATTTTCCATGGTCTTACCAAAAGCTGCATTAATCATCTTTTTATAGTTGTCCTTCTCGTGATCGCTTGTAGCCTGCATCCGTTTGGTAGTATTTACGTCAATATATGGTTTAAGCCAAGCTGATTGGTCGAATTGAAGAACCCGGTGCACTTTTTTCAAGATGAGTCCATGTGATAAGCATTGCTTCAAATTTCGGTAGTGTATAATATATTTAGTTTTCGGACGTAATGTTGTCAAAAGCTTTTCTAATTTTGCTCCAGGTGGTGCTGCATGCTCAGAGCAAAACGGTAAGTCCTTATGCTTATCATGTAGATGTTGAGGATAACCCAAGTCGACTTCGAATATGTATCCGGCTGGAGAATCATCAGGAATTTCGGAAACGTTAATACTGGGAACATCAACCCATTTGAATCCTCCGGTTGGTAAATGCTGTGACATGGCCCATCCATAAAGGTTATTCACATCATAATACATCATTTAGCTGTTATCTGACCTGTTTAAAAACTGTTAAGCTGTTATCAGAGCTGTTATCAGAGCTGTTTGAAAAGCTGTTAAGCTGTTATCTGACCTGTTTGAAAAGCTGTCAAGCTGTTATCAGACCTGTTCGAAAAGCTGTTTAGCTATTATCTGACCTGTTTAAAAGCTGTTAAGCAGTTATCAGACCTGTTTTGAAAAGTAATATGGAATCCCCTGTGATGTGCTTGATTATACACTTATATATAATACACTTCCGGATAAAGGTCAAGGGTCAGACGTACTTCCGGTTTCAAAGGTGATGCCGTGGGTCAAAGTCGAGCCCACGTGTAAATGTTTTTTCTCAAGCCGTCCTAACATTCTAGGTAAAACGCTCAACTTCCCGATTATGAGCTCGCTGTAGTGGGCAAATATTATTCGGGAGCTGTGGACTTAGTAGGGAAATTGAATAAAAAGAATACCATATATAAAATATCATTATTTATTTATTATAAATTGAAAAATATTAACATTTAATTCTTAGTGTATCATTCAATTCCTTTAATCGGTTTCCCTATAACTGTAATAACACTTTCTTTATTTTACAATAATGTATATCTTATACTATAATACCTACAATTAAAACAAACTATTTCATTAAATGGTATTTTAGCTATAATACAATTTTTATTTACAATACATATCTTAGACTAGCCTTAGATTATATGTTTTCTGCGTCTGCTCCTTGCTGTTCTGATTGAATAGAGTAATGTCCCCATGGTAGAGTATCCGTTGTCCCACTCATAATATACCGCTTGTTATCATATGGACTCAATGCAATCTTCTTTTGGTTGATCGTGTAGACATTATGGTTATGCGATCGTATAGAGCTCTGATTAGCAGTTAATACTCGCTTGTTATTCAAACATTCCACGTAGTCTTCGAAATTGATATGCCTCTGGACTACATTAGTCTTTACTCCTTTTGCTTTCTTTACAGTTTTACAATCGTTCATACGCAGACTGTACATTTTCGAGCGCAAGCCTACAAATTCGCTCATGATTTTCCCATTAAGCTCATCCTTCATTAGACCATGAATCTTTTTATTCATGAGCGGTAAATCGAACTGGTTATCTTCTGGGTAATCACTTGTATCAAATTTGTTTATATTTTCAGCCATGAACTCATATGCATTTTTCTCTTCAAGTTCATATATTAGAGAATCTGTATCTGTATACATGACTTTACAATTTATCTCCAAATTGACGCTGCATAAAACTGTAATGGAAATCGTAGAGGCATATCTTTGAAATTTCCATAACTGCCAGTCCAATATAGAGAGGCTTATTGAATAAGATTTTGAGTCGCCTTAATTCCACAGCAACTAAATTCTCATCAAATATCGTTGCACTGTGGAAGTTGGGTGCCGCAATCCGAGTTTTTGCACCATAGCGACCTTCCCACTTGACGCAAAGCTTGATATCGCTATACTTGCGCACATTTTCCATGGTCTTACCAAAAGCTGCATTAATCATCTTTTTATAGCTGTCCTTCTCGTGATCGCTTGTAGCCTGCATCCGTTTGGTAGTATTTAAGTCAATATATGGTTTAAGCCAAGCTGATTGGTCGAATTGAAGAACCCGGTGCACTTTTTTCAAGATGAGTCCATGTGATAAGCATTGCTTCAAATTTCGGTGGTGTATAATATATTTAGTTTTCGGAGGTAATGTTGTCAAAAGCTTTTCTAATTTTGCTCCAGGTGGTGCTGCATGCTCAGAGCAAAACGGTAAGTCCTTATGCTTGTCATGTAGATGTTGAGGATAACCCAAGTCGACTTCGAATATGTATCCGGCTGGAGAATCATCAGGAATTTCGGAAACGTTAATACTGGGAACATCAACCCATTTGAATCCTCCGGTTGGTAAATGCTGTGACATGGCCCATCCATAAAGGTTATTCACATCATAATACATCAAGTATTTCACTTTCTCCTCAGGCTTAAAATCATCCATATATTTATTATTTGCTTTACTATATCTGTTCGAACATTGACTTATACCACCTCGAATGCCTCTCTCTATGAATAGCAGTATACTTACGTCGGTTATCAGCTCTAATTTCACATTAGTGTATTTTAGCATAGCATCCCATGTTAAGCCTGGCATGGTGTATTAATGTGCTGGATCTAAATTGTACGTCTTCATGCACACTTCTCGAAAGTTCTCAAACACATCGGCCAATAGGAGAACATCAGTCTTAAGGTATAGATCTGAATATTCACCAAGTGTTTGTATTTCAAATTTTTGCCAGACCTCTTCAGCATGCTTGTAGTCCTCAGGAGATATAGCACTGTCAGTTAGTTTATTGTAGAACGCTTCCTGTGTTGGCAAGTTCTGGAAATCCAATTTATCCCAGTCATCAATAAAATCATATGGGAAGACACCTTTGCGCGTAAGAAGTTTGATAGTGTCGTCATCCAATCTCTGCCATACTGATCTTGTAGTGTTTAATTTATCCATTGGCTGCATTGATGATAGCTTATTTAAAGATTCTGCCATAAAACGGAAGGAATCGATGAATCTGAATTTTATATGGCTGCCTTCCATGTGCTTGGTGAACGAGATATATCTTTCCTTGTTTATTGGTAAGAGATCAACTTTTCCTGGGAAAGATGTAGCTATAGTAGTATAGCTATGGGAGTTCTGGCTCACTTTTTTAAGCCTCCAGGATTTCGCCACAGATGGCCCACCGCCGCTAGGTGGTTTGAGCCCGTACTAAATGTAGGTTTGTGCCTTGGATACACCATTGCGCCTTGGGGTCACCATTGAGTCTCGACTGCGCCCTAGCGGGATTAATCGGTACTACCGGGATGTGTCATTTGGTCTTGACTGCGCCCTAGCGGCATGAGTCTTGGATGTTGGGGACACGAGAACACTTTCAGCACTCTCCAGCATAGGGAAATAGAATAGGATTTCGATTTTTTTGCTGGAGTTCGCTTATTTTTCATCTCGAATTTTGGGGATACGGGATCACTTTCAGCACTCTCCAGCATAGGGAAATAGCATAGGATTTCGATTTTGTTGCTGGAGTTCGCTTATTTTTCATCTCGAATTTTGGGGATACGAGATCACTTTAGGGATACGAGATCACTTTCAGCACTCTCCAGCATAGGGAAATAGCATAGGATTTCGATTTTGTTGCTGGAGTTCGCTTATTTTTCATCTCGGACTCGTAGCCTCTAAGTTGAAATTAAGTTTTTCATCTCGAGTTTTGGGGATACGAGATCAGTTTGGGGATACGAGATCACTCTTAGCACTCTCCAGCATAGGAAAATAGCATAAGTCTTTGATTTTGGTTCTGGAGCTCGCTTATTTTTCATCTCAGAGATCGTAGCTATAAACATTTGTGAAGTGGTGGGAATCTTTATTGGTGGAGGTTGCTGGTTAAGTTTGATCTGGTCTTGGAGGCTACAATTT